>NIJG01000123.1:8430903-8444034 GCA_002201625.1 Euglossa dilemma
TCCATAAAGATAGGTATTCAAAAATGTCCGTAAACCTAGTGTTAATCAACCTCAACTTTGTATAGGCAGTCAAGGTGTTAATACGAAGGAGACTCTGTTTCTTCTCCTAGCGCGAAAAATACCAGGGAAGGATACACGTCGAATATGCAAAATTTCCGTCGTATCTTATCCTCGTTTGCGAAATTCCGGTGGAAATAATAAATCGGACTCACGGTCGGCCTGTTCTCAAACACGACTACCGATCCATTCTCTATCCAATTTCACCGTCGGACGGTATTTGGCGAAACAACAGGTCGATCGGAGGAAAGAAAGACGTTAATCCCCGTTCCGCGATATCCCTTAATTAATTGACAAATCGTTTCGCCTACTCGAACCCGTAGTCGCTCCAGGTGGCACGCGCGTGTTCCAGCCCAACCGACCTTACATCTCGGCCAATTAAATTGAACCGGTAAATCAAGCTTCGAGCGGTTCGAATTTAGCGGGAACTTGGTTCGAGCTGGCAGGGTAAACTTCGTTCGACCGAATGGCTCGTTGAATTCCCCGTCTCGGTAAGGGCAGAGGGATTGTCTGTCTTTGCGACGAAGGAAAACGGTTGAAGATGGCAGGAAGAAGCAGAATACCTCGATCGGAGAAAAGAGACACTCACATGTATAATTCGTTTATCGATAATTCGAATTACCAACAACCGAACTCGAGAGATCATGACAGAATTGAAACACAGTTTTCTAACCTTTGCAGGATGAAACTGCACTTTCATTCGAAGATGTGTGTTTTTCTACGGGAATCGGTTGAAATTCGTCGCTGGATGGTGGATATTTGTCAAGGTTTCGTTTATGATCCTCGTCTTCGTTCGTTTAACGGGGTGCAGACGGATGCACGAGTGGAGAGCGTGTTGGAGTCGTGTTCCATCGGAGAATCCTCGGGAAGGGGACGTGCCAGGCGGCAAAGCGGCGCTCTGCAATATCCTGTAATTTGTAATTCCGCGGTAAGCCGTTGAAAATCCATTGACAGCTTTCCAGCAAGCCACTCGACCGCAAATGCTCGCTAACAAGACTATCGATTGCTTGGCATCCGGCAGGTAAGACAGTTTTCCTCGGCCGGCCGGGTTCTGGGTCAAGAGTGACAGCGAAATTCGTAATAATCGAACCAGCGATAACACTCGGAGAGGCGGACTCGACCGAGTCGATATTTTATTGCGTCGTAGACCCGGTGATAGAATTTCGATCGTCGAAAGACCACGCTCGAGAGGGAGTGGCTTGGAGTGCCTTCGCCGGGAACGGATGCGAGATCAAGCTTCTTAAAAGGTTTTTTCACCGGGGTCTTTCGGATCGTTTCTAACCTTCTGTCCGGGCCTCTCGATTCTCCATCGATTCGCGCGATTTCCCTGGAATTTCCCGCTAAGCGAATCGATGCACGGACGTCCACGAACGCTTCGAGATGGGCGGCGAGTTAAGATCAAGGTGCATTATCGCGTTGCTGGATTTTTGGGTAAATATCGGGCTGGAATATTTGAATTAATGTTCTATCATCGAAATCTTCTTGAAGAGAAGATAGAATTGGGAAATTAGTTCAATTTTTTAGTGTCATATCTATATACGTATATTGTTGAAATATATTTGCAGCATTTGTGCAGCTTGATTCTCAAAATTATTAGTAGATTCCTGCAATATCATAAATATATAGTAATACTCTGCATCGTGTATAGCAGAATCCTTGATAGCAAATAATTCAATTTTAGAAAGTAATATTGGGACCCGAATGAAAAATGTTACAGACCGATTAATCGTTTCAATATACTTTCAAACGGTTCTTTATACAATAATTTTTTATACAAACGTGACTTCGACAAAAAATACAATAACGTGGTATGAATCTTTTTTTATTTTTTATTTTTCATGGGATGAAGATAAAATTCGCTCTTAAGTCACAGTAGAGATGAGTAAGAATTTGTGAAACCTGCCTTTATCAATTAGTTCCTTTTAGGATCCAAGAGTCAACGGATCGTTAATCATCCAACACAAACAATGTGAAATTGTAAAATTCGAAACTATAGGATCGATAGTACATTTATTACATGATTGGACTTATATTTCTCGGTAAATATTTCCCGTATATATTTGTGCCGTTACTGGGACAATATCGCGTAAAGGATTTGTCGAATTCCGCTGGAATCGTGGAATTTCAGGGAACTTCCGAGTCGAGTTCGCTCGCCTAACATCGTCGAGTGTAATTCCTCTCAACGGGGAATAGCCAAATCGATTTTTCCGTTCTTTGTTCGGAAGGGTGTACCATTGTGAGTGTATTGTAAAGGATCAAGGACACGGTGTCGATAAAACCGAGGATATCTCTTTTCCCGATCGAACGCGTCGTAACTTTCTTTTAAACTACGGCACGCAGTCATGCTTTCGAGCCGTGAAAATCATTTTGCGCCAAAGTACGTAAAATATTCACGAATACAGCTTTGGATTGGAACAGTGAGAGATATTTATTTGCGTACCCGTGAAAATCTTTTAGACTCGCGATTTGTTTATTTTTACACGTATCGCAATTTTGCTTTCGAAAGGACGTTTTACAAATTGACGTTGAAATTCAATTGCACGCGGTATCGCGGATGAAAATAATTTCCTGTCGAAATTTTGACAAACGAGATCTTCTAAACTGACAGTGACAGAAAGAATTTCTTATTCACGAAAAATTACCGAATTATAAAACTCCGGGGAGTAAAACTACCCTCGTCGCTGTGTGGTACACGATTTCTTGCTATAAATACTTCATCCGAGATTTTTTATTCAGAGAAACAGAAGCGCGAATAGAATATCTGATACTCAAGATTTCTTAAAATATAACGGTTTGTCATATTTTCGTTTGTCTTATAATTTTGGTTCAATCACTGTCACTCTGATATGCTTTATCGAAGCGACCCGTTGAAATATCAAAGAGCGAAATCCCGAGCAAAGTTCTTTAACCGAAAAACTCTAATTTTAACAAAAATTCGCGTGTAGATCGTAAACGCTCGATAATTCAAACTTCACGAGCGCCGTTTCGCAGCTTGGTCGGCGATCGAGCTGTAAAACGAAGAAAACGTATGAAAAAAACAAAATTACGATTTTTTCCAGTGAGTATCGCGAGGGCTCGTCGTTCTACCGTTAATTTAATTAAAATTTCAGTCCTTGGGGAAGGTTCTTTCCCCCTGGTGGTCGCAGAAGTTCGGCTGGTTCCCCGCCGACTGGAAGTACCATCGCGCGGTGCGTTGAAAAACTCCACGCGACCGCTGATATTCGCGGGAATGTATTTTTGTAAACCGCTTGTTTTCACCGACTTCCGTAGAATTACGTCCGAGTGCACGCCACGGGTGGAACGTTTGGATGGCGGCGAGGGGGCGCGGGAGAAAAAGCTGGAAAAGAACACTCTAGTCATGCAGCACAAAAAGGTCGCGGTACTTCAACGGCAGGAGGTCGTGGGCGGGTACGTAAGCGAAGAAGGAAAAAAAAGAGAGCGTGCGAGAAAGAGAGAGAGGGAGAAAAAAAGAAGGAGCAGAAGAAGGAAAAAAACGGAAGGAATTAATTAAATAAAAACACGGGACAACATTTCAGCCGTTTAATGAATTGCCGCGTAATTGTTCCGCACGCGGTCGGCGTAAAAGCGTTTGAAGAATTCATTAAAGAGTCAAGCTCTGCCGGCAGTCTCGGGCCATTGAGGTATTATACGTGCCCCCTCCCGACCTCCTCCTCGCCCCTAATAAACGGTGAAATTTAGAAATCCCTGTAATCGCTGTTATTTACGAACGTAACAGCCAC
Source organism: Euglossa dilemma (assembly GCA_002201625.1). Taxonomy (NCBI): domain Eukaryota; kingdom Metazoa; phylum Arthropoda; class Insecta; order Hymenoptera; family Apidae; genus Euglossa; species Euglossa dilemma. Next base: position 8,434,701 of record NIJG01000123.1, read on the forward strand.
CGCCTTACCGCGGCCGAGCGAACGAACGGACGGACGCGCTTAAAACTGACTAGATCCCCGGTGTACCCGGGCTACGAACTTTGAAATAACTAATCTGAACGAAATTACGTGCTCTCGTCGAGCTCGTGCCTGGATCCTTAAACGAATCACCGTGAAAATTCAGCTCGCGGGGTACGCTTCGGAAAGGGATCGAGGGTTTCTGGAGCGTATCATGTTTTGGGTAAATAAGGAAGGAAGGATTCGAGAAACGGCTGCAACGAGTGGATAGATTTTCCTATTACTTCTCTCGGATAATTCCAAGGGATTAGAATTGGATAGATCGAATCGTGTTTGATACGTCGAATGGCCGAAAAGTTTACGCGAGTACAATACGTATCGTCGAGACTTTCTTTCTTTCGTTTTTGTTATGTCTGTTTCAGTAATTTGGATGATCAAGCGTTGATGTTTTCACTGAATGAAAGTAGAGATAAATGCAATAAGCGGGTAGAGATATGTTTTTTATCGAATCAGTGTGTTTTATAAGTTTCTTCCCGGCTTTCGTCCGATTCGTATTAATCAGATATTTGTTTATCGTTTCATTAATCGTATATTTGTTCATCGTTTCATTAAACAGAATTATTTCATTATTTTCTCCAATTACACGCCTCGAGCAAACTTTCCGTGGAATATAACTCGGCGGTGTATGTTTATAGGGAAGCCCGTGTATAATTTCGCCGCATCGTGGCTAATTTGTGTACAACGTGTACATCGCAATTTTGCCGGTTGTTACCTTCTCTTATTTTTGTTCCGGATTAATTAAAAATCATTTCTCAGAGCCGCCAATTTGCCTGAGCGTCGAGCAAGGATTTAATCGGCGCGAGGATTCTGGGAAATTTATTAAGTGGATATTGAAAAATATTCCGGAATATAAATGCGCTGTAGAAATTGCGTTATAACGGAATGACGAGTGCCTCGATTACATCAGCTCCGTGATCGAAGTCCTGTCAGTCTCGAGCTTATTACTCGTGTCATCGACAGACGAGTGACGACACCATACGATTGCAAACTAACTTAGGTTAATTACACATATACAGCCTATCGACACACCGTTGAACAAAGTCAGCCTGTGTTAACGCGAAACTTTATAGCATCTTCAAAACACGCGATCGGTGCAGGTGATCCGTGACGTGATCACAGGAAATTAGGCGCGTTCCGGGTAAACATTAAATTACAATTCCCATGGCGCGTCAAACTGAGAATCAAAAATTAATTCTTCGTAAATTGACTACGGCTATGCTACGATGGTGACATGTCCGCTAGAGGTTTGCAACCCAATGACGATTCTTGGGCCTCAAGGGCCTTCGATTCTATGCAGTTGTTGCGGGATAATCAACTCGGTAATTTTGAAGCGACGAATTTTGGAGTTGTTTCCTTGCAGTCTAAATATTACTATTTCATTCGAGAAATTAGAATGTTACGATGTGACAAAGAAGATTAAACTTGCCTCGCTGTTCTTCTTATTGATTACATCGTAATTTCTAGATACTAGCACCGAAAATTTTTAATAACCAGACCTAACAGACGTATGTCCGTAAATAAACAATAAAAATAATAGCGAAAGGCAATTCCTGTACCTTCTTTCTACTCCTCCACCCATAATCCAATCAGAAAACTCTTTTTTTTTTCACTACCAAATCCTGTACTAACCAATCACAACATACTCGAATTGAACGACATCAAAAATGAATCGACTATCAGACAAATCGTATTATAACGCAATCTAACATAAAAAAATCACATCATGAACGCAGAAAATGCATCACCAACATTACCAAATCATCAAACCAATATAATACAGTGTAAAACGGAAATCAGTGCATTCGAACACCAAACAGATCACATCAAGAACACAGACAACGTATCACTAACATCACCAAGTCATGAAACGAACATAATAAAGCGTAATACGCAAATCAGTGTAGTTTATTTTAAAATTCAAGTGGCTCAGCTTCTCAACATTCAACACGCAGAGACAACATCGAAACACAGAACATAATCAAAATAAAGAGAAATTAAAATCTAACAAACAATTAAAAAATACGAAGCAGTAATACCTATATAATCTACAAACCACTACCAAGTGCAATTTCTATACGTCTCGCCCAAGCCGATATAGATCATAACCGGTGAAACTCGCTTACTTAACAACCATTCATGCGAAATCCCGGTCTCCGGGATTTATCAAAGCGTTGCAAGCGGAACGAAAAGCCGAGAACTCGCGGTGCATCGGGATAACCGGTGTGTAGCGAAGAAATCCAAGCAAAGAGTCTCGCGAGCATTATTTCACCTGCACCCGCGGATCTGGCAAGAGGATCAATTTCGCGACAGGGGCTTTAAACGGGAATAAATATCGCGAGCCGCATTCGAACGTCGCGCTCGCTCGAGTTAGTTAATCCTCGCCGATCGGCCGTTCGTGTTTCTCCATTTTCGCGTTCCTCCTTTTCCGCGGGGTTCATCGGTCGGGGTCAGGTCGTCGGATAAAACGGCAGGATCGTCGGGAATTCGGCTCGGGACCCGAGGTCTTTCGGAATTAAAGCTCGTACATCACGCGCAACGGTCATAAATAAATATGCGCGCGCGTTATATCGGGCCGCATCGAAAATGTAGGCTCTCTCCTTTTCAATCTATGCAGGAGGACCCGTCGGTTCATGAAATGCCCGCGCAGAGGGGGCGAGAGGGAGACAACCGAGCGTGGAATCGGCGAATATCAATCTAGTGACCCGGAAATGTAATATCCGTTGCATATCTCATGCACGTCGCCAGGATGTTCGCATATAGTTACGATAATGGATCGTAAACATTTTGGCCAGCCGGTGACAGAGCAACGGGGCCCTCGCGATTAAAATGGCGGCCGCGGGCGCAATTTCGCGGCCGTGTTTTTATCGACGAAACGACGCCGAAGCCGTGAAATTTCGCGATCGGGCCTCGATCGAACCGTGGTAATTCGCGACTTAATCGCGACCGCGTGATTGATAGTCCCGCGAATACTTGCGGAATCGATGCAGCCTGTCCCCTGCAGCGGGCTGTCTGCCTGCCGTGGATGGATACTGGAATTTTTGACGGCAGCTTGTCCGGATTTATGAATGGCCTCGCTCTGTGATATTGTCGTTCGCGTCGGCAGGGGAAATTCTTGAATTATAGAGGGTGTTTTGTGGCACGTGCGTGTATCCACTACGATGATGGATGAGGGATACGGGAACCGTGGATACAGGGCCCGTGTAAATATGCGTTACGTATGACCTTGTTCCCGCCGCGTGTTTATAGTTGTATTCGAGTTGTTCTTAACGAGAAATTGACAAGGAACTTAGTTGTGTTGGTGGAAATTACTGGCATGCAAATTTCTATCTGGAGATAGCGGGTGTTTCTCGTTGACACTATCGAGCGTTGGTTAATTTATCGCGCTTGGAATATTTTCACGAGTATTTCGCAGGAGTGTGTTCGTCTTTTTCACTATTTTCGTTTTCACTGTCATTCAAAGACCCTGTTTGATGTCTCTACATGAGCTGGGTCCTAAAAAGTTCGATTCGCCTGCGACAGTGATATAGTACAAATCTTTTCCAAGTAAAGACGTGTCTTTCGACTGGGCCCCCTCTGCGTTAATAAAATCTTTTTTCGCAACGAAACATGGATTTTCCTTTCATACACATGACAATCCATTCGATTTGATTAGTGTTCTACTTTTGTTTCGGGTCAGAATCACTCAAAGATTCAACGAATCCCCGATCTTCTGGATGCCATTATTCACGAGCTTAATTTACTTTAAATTTCGTTAAATTTTCCATTAGACCCACAATTGTCAGTCGTAAAGAAGCATCGTCGTTAATCTCGTTAACGTTAATTCGAAATCGTGCACCTCGTTCGTGGAATAAGATAGGAAGGTGAATAACAACAATAGTAAAATTATTTAAACCTGTTCATCTCGATACTGGATAAATACGAGTTTAAAATCGAAAAGACCCGGTAACGCTTTACAATCCTGACTTCGAAGCGAAGATATTCAAACTATTCCAAGGACCCTCCAATCCTCAAATACACGAATCGTTCTGTAATGTCCGAATAAGAGTACGTTCGTCAATCGAGGAAAGGATCCCATCGATATTCGAGGCAAGATGTAACAGTTTCCCTCTACACGAGACTTACAGGAATCAGCGTGGAAACCGGCGAGTTAACGAGCGAGTAAGCCCCATTTGAGCGCGACATCGGCGAAAATTGAAACAGCAGATAAGGAACGGGGTGAGAATTACATTTGCATAATTAATTGAACGAAAGTTTCGCGGAGTGGCGCCGCTTCGCGGGGCAGTTAAAAACTGTCCTGAAAACTGTCACCGTTACTGGCAGGGCTCTCTCTCTCCCTCTGTTTCTCTCGAAACACGCGTATTTTACAATGGAACTTTCTAATTTATTGCCGCGGCCAGGCCGCTTAACGAATCCACTAATTTATCGCGGTCCGGATAAAGAGTTATGAATCCAAACGAAACACGTTTTACACCGTGTAGCGAAAACGATTTCGAATAATTGGATTTACTGCAAACTAATTATGCAAATAAATAATCACGATCGTAACGAGCTCCGCGAGGCTTCTTGCTAACGTTCGTTAGCGTCGTAACTTTACAGGCGATCAGACTCTTTCTGACCGTGAACAATATCGTTTTTACGGGACGATCGTCGTCGGACCCGGCCATTCCGTTTGACCGTTTAACTTGGAGAATCGATTACGACGCGAAAACACGTCGGATTGGACCTTTTTCCCCCTTCGTAGTTGGACGAGAAAATCGGTTCCCAGAGATGGTGCCGAGCTCCTGGAGATGATCCCGATACCGACCTTGCATTACTCTTCCTTGATTGACGCGATCTCTCGAGGCTAATGGGTGTCGCTCAGTTTTCGGTAACGTCGTGTTCTCCGCGATAAAACCGACGTCGCTCGACGAGAGACGCTCGGCGTTGCGCTTGATTAGGGCAATTAAGCCTAGCATTCGATGGAAATTTTATGTTAATCCACCGTAAGGAGTCCTCGTGACACGCGGACTGGCTAGTACAGCTAACAGGGCTAACTGCTTCGTTTGCTCGCTTTTGTAACGACCAGAGTCCGTGGTAGCTTCTGCGAATCAGAAACGCTGGAACAGATGGAGTTCAGGATGACGGATGACCTGACATCGCGTTGCCTAGATCTCGATCGCGAAATGAGCACTACTTAAGGTCGAAAGGTGTACGAGGCGGAGTAGCAGATAATGTTTTCCGATAAAGCGGCCATGACGAACTGCGAAGCATTTGTAAGCTTCAGAGCCTTCAACGTAAAGGAAACCTCATATTTAACGCTTAATTGCCGGCTCTCTATGGTAAGTAGCAGGCAGGCCGGCGAATAAAACTGGCAAGTGCTTGCAAATTGATACAGGGTAACAATTTTCTCGAATCTCTCGCCTCGCGCACGCGTATTTAACGTCACTTTAGCAGGAGTATCTCGCGTGGAAAATATGATCGATTCGAAGGAGCTAACGAGGACCTCGAACAACGTTCTGGCACGTACGTGCGAAATTCGCCGGAATACCCGATTCCACTTGCAAAATTGTCTTATTTTACGCTCCATGGTTAATTCCTAATCGTTTGACTCTCTCGCTGTTTGACTCTAATTCTACTTTGTGCTCTCGCGGCCGTTCTTCTACCTTTGACCCTCGACCGAAAGCCAAACTCACCATCTCTCTCTCTCTTTGTGACCCATTCTCTCGTCGACCGATTTCGCGCAATTCCTTTCAACCGAAACTTCATTGGATTCCTAAAATCCACTGGGACACGCGTTCCATTCGGAACAGACCTTCGCGTTCGAGCTGTTCGCTCCATCTCTTTCGCCTATCTCAAACGCTTGTCACTTGCACCCGATGCAACAGACGCAATTCATTTACATCCACCGTCACGGAAGTTCGTTCGCTCTCATTACCATTCGTTCTAATTCAGCCAGACGTCGAATCGATTAAGCAACAGTTTCGACCAATTTTTCTCGACGTCTTTGCGAATTGATCGGAGAGGCGAAAAAAGGCACAGCTCTTTCGGGTCCTGGTGTTCTCTGGTCCGGACGTCTCTCGTTTCGTTCGAACCCATATTTTTTGGGAGGTGAAAAATTCAGACGATGTCTGCGTCTTTTCACAAACGTGTGAAACGCGTGTAACTGATTAGGTTTGGGTTGTGTGAGTTTATCTTTGCAAGGAGGCAAAGCTTTTACAAGGTTTGAAGTTTGAATGTATTCTGTGTATGCTATTCGGTGTTTTTTGGAATTTATTTGGAGTCTGTTGCGATTGATTGGTACAGGATTTGGTGGTGGAAAAATAGAGCTTTTTTTATTGGAAGGTGGGTGTGTTGGGAAGATGTTTCTGACAGAGTAGGAGGAAAGCACCAGAGTTGTCCTTCGTTACTGTTTTGGATCATGGTTCGTCAGTTCGGTCACTTTCGGGTCTGGTAGGTGAAAATTTTCTGTTTTCCAAATTATTATATCACTGAATCCACTGAAAGTGCGGCGATTCGCGTCTAACCTTCGGTGTTATTATATTCTATAGAGTAGCGAAGCTTCTCGGCCTTTGCGAGTGAATGAACAATGAGTATAAGGAACGAACGCTCTATAAACTAGCCACTCTTTCTCTTCCCGAGCTATCTCTATTTACTCTAAACGAGCCAAGCTTCAAATTAATCTCCTTGTTATCCGTCTCGTCGGGCTTCGCAGTATTAAAATCGTGAAGAAAATAAATCGCCATCTCTGTGCGACTGGAAGACAGCTTCTTGCTATTTTCCTCGGGAAACGCGAATTTCCTTTGCTCGATGGCGATGCGATTATTAAGAGGATAATTCTTTAAACGCGCATTTTCGAAGATCCTTCCAGCGATTCCGGGCATCGATAACGAAAAGTCCGGGAAACAAATTACGGAGAAACAAAGCCGGATAAACGAATCTGCTTCGTTTCCGGGATTTTCGCCGAATATTCCGCGATTTTACGTTTAAATAGAATTCGATCTCGGAAAATAACGGGATTTCGATAAACGACGGGAGCGTAAAATTTATATCGAGCGATTTGGAATCGCGGATCGCCGGGGGTTTGTTCCCTCTCGACGCGAGATTAATCGCGTTAAATTCAAGTCCGAGAGAATTTTCCGAGGGCCGGAACTCGCGGGCGGAACCGGCGGCGTTTCTTACGTGTCGAGGCTGATTTTCGCGTGGCACTCGAGCTTTCGGAGCACTCGGCCGGCTCTTGTGCACTCTCACAGCCCTTGTTTCTCCCTTTCCGTTCGACGACCTCGTTTCCACCGAGTTTTCCTTCGATCCTGCCGACCGGAACATGCTTATAATTTCGCGCAGTGCGACGTTCTGCGACACTTTACTGATAGCGAGTTTTCTAGCGAAATAACCGCAACTTCGCCCGCTCCGCGTGCTCGAGAGGAAGAAACTGCGTGTACGTGGTCGGGGATCGTTACCATTGTTTTATGTCATACGTGTGGAAACAATTTCGCGCAATTTCGTGTAATTCCGCGGCAAGTTCCGTAATGTAGCTACCGTTCAAATTTACGAAATTCAGCGCAAACAGTTTCGTTATTTTTCAGATTATCCAGTGTCAATGGCCGACGCATTGTTCGATTTATTTAGCAATTATTAAATGCCATTCTTGAATACTACCGCGTACTATCGCAGTAATGTCGCAATTTGCAATTTGCAATTCGCTCTTTATCCGACTCTCCATAATCAGAATTTTGTTTGTATAATTACAGCTTTTGGTTGGAATTAATTTCCAAGTCACGTGATATTGCAGGAGGTTAATCTGTCTATTAGGAATTCATACGAGTCTCGACGTAAATCTCGAAATTAATTAAGAAACGGATACCGTTTCGTAGAAAAGGAATATAAATAAGAATCACCTTGAAATTTCGAAGACACCTTCACCGAGAAAATCGAATAAAGAAAATATACAGATTGAGACATCCGTTCCAAACATCAAAATCCACCCTAAAAACTGAAAAGAAGAAGCGTACCCTTCGCGCCGAGATATTAAACCGGAAAAACTCGTGCGATAAAACACGAAAAACCTGCTTATTCCGACACATTCGCTTTAATCCCCGTACTGGCATTTGTTCCATCGAAACTGCGTAATCCCCTGTACACGCGGTGCCACGCGATCATAATCTCCGTCAAATGGGGGGACAGTTCTTACGTAACCAACGGAAAGTCTCTCAGACCTTTCAGAACTTGGCGAAACCTGTCCGTGGTTTACACGGCGCTAGCCTTTCAATCGCGCCACGGGATCGAATGAAATTTACATTTAATTCCCTCGTTTCGTTCTGCCGACGTCGGTTCCCTACGACCCCTTTCTGTCCCCCGTATTTGCACACGCGAAACTCGCGCACGAGACTTGTCCTCCGCGTCGGGACGTCGGACAACCGGGGTGCTGCTGCAACTTTTCCGCGGGGTTACGCGTGATTTCCTTCAGGGTACATATTTGCGTATCCCGTAATCAATGCCGCTGTTTGCGCGCGAAACCGGCGCAACGTCCCCCAGGTTCACGGCGGGGCACAATTATCCGAATATGCTATATGCGGGCGGACGACCGGCGTCGTTGTATTATGCAGCGAGACTCGTTCCTCGCGTTCCCTCGACAGCTCGCAATGAAAAACTGTCCCGTTACCAATAAACGTCACCGGTAATTCGCGTAATCAGCCGCCAGGGTGCGACAGGAGTGGAAAGAGAAGAGGGGCGGGAAAGAAATTTTCAACGGTGGAATTAAAAACGAAATTCGAGCCACGAGGGGAGAGTGGATTCTTCGATCAGATGTTTCGGATGAAATTTGCTACACGGGTTTAATTAAAACACCGACTCGTCGTGTAGGGGATACGCGGTTTCCAACTCGGCCTCTTTGTTTTTGATATCGTTGCGGGATTGTTTCTTTTGTTCCCTCGGTTTTGGTATCGTGGTCGGTCGAACGAATTTATCGCCGAGTTTGTCCGTGGGATTTTGATATTTCGTTGTTTCTCCGCCGAGGGAGCGAAGCAAGAGTGGTTTCTTGACCTAGGATAGGTAGGTCTGCAGACGATTTAGGGTTATAGCGGTCACTTAAGCGAGAAAACTTGGGAAAGTCTGGGATGAGTTGCGCAGATGTGTCGACTACTCGAGAGGGGACGAACGTTCAGGGTGTGGCTGGTATTGCGATAGGTTCGTTCTTTCGGTATCTGACGGGTTGTCAATCTGTGGATTCGATTTACAAAGCGTGTAACGTGAAATAAAAATAATTCTAGAGCACTGATCGGAATTATTCTGTAAGAGTTGG
>NIJG01000123.1:8454003-8496016 GCA_002201625.1 Euglossa dilemma
ATCTCCGGAAGATAATACGCCTCGTTCTCTATAAATCAGTTTTGGCATATTCTTCAGTAGAGATTCGGCTATATTGATCCTATAGTCGGCATAAAATTATTTCTTCCCGTTATTTATTTTTCTCTATAAACTGTAAGAGTTAAAAAGACCAATATCGAACAGATAAAAAAAATTTTTTTATATCCTTTCACGTATTTCCTCATTAGTGGAAAACATGTTAATATTTGGTTTACGATTGGCTCGATCAGCGTATCACACAAGTCGTGCGAATGTCCCGAAGGCTGCGCGAGCTTCTATACGATTTTGGCCCGAAATTTTCGAGTCTAAATCGTAGGTTAAGGGGTTAATAATTGTGAAACCCAATATAGTGGCGCGTCGTGCAGAGAAATTATCCGCGAACGCCACTATAGTGGCGCATAGTGCCTAAGAAGTTAAAATTCTTCTTCGTTTCGCGATCGTATTATCAGACAACGGAGCAGATAGCCGAACAAAGTGACAGCGATTCCAATCTTGGATGAGAATTGACGTGTCAAGGTACGTGTCCGGGTACCATGGTCGTTCGATGCAAATGTTTGCGTTCCCTTCGACACGAGGGGTCCGTGGCATTCCGCGCGAATCAAACCGTCCCGACCTGAATCTAATCATTTTTCCCTCGCCGTTCCCGGGGCTTGTTTGCAGAATTGAATTATGCGCAATCAGGACGATGATCGAAAGCCTCTCCGGGAAAACGCTAGTAATAAGGAGGATCGTGAAACTGAGACGGGGCAGATAGACGCGGAGAGGAGCGTACGAGCGAAGGAACGAGCCTGGCGACGAGTTTCGGTAGAGAGAAACGGAGAACGAGGTGGTATAAGAGTCGAGCAATCTTTCACAAGTGGATTTTAACAGGCGTAGAATTTTAATCACTTTCACGGAATTAAATTATGCTGCACCGGGCGCGCTGAAAGTCATGATATAGCCACCAGCAAGGTGGTTCTCTCGCGAGGAATTGTAGAACCACCGGGCTACGTCCATTTCCACGCGATTTCTCCGGAATTCGCGAGGATTCGCTTGAATCTCCCGTCCATGTCCGAGAGGTTACGACTGTTCCTTCGCAGAGAAAAATTTCTCCCGCTTTTCATTGCTCCTGTTATCCTGATCAAAATTACCACGGCAGATTGAAAACGCGAGTGAAAAAATCGATTTGTCGTATTGTTCCTTGGATATTCGCGTTTCTCTGCTGCGTCGTTAAATAGTTTACTCGCGGATACAAGCGGGAAATTCGCGTAACAAAGTAACGTAACTGGTTTTCTTTGGTCGTTACCGAATAATTGGCCAGAGTCAAAGTGAGCAGCTCTGCCATTGTGGAAAAATTCGCTTCCCTTAGGTTCGCACTCCGGCCAGAGAGACCGAGAACTCGAAGCCGGATCGGTTGGTATTCGAAGCGAAACGGGTTAACCAAAGTGCTCTAAGAATGGCCAGCTGTACGCTTTCAAAGCCTGCCTCGGAGCTTCAAACGCGGCGTTTTCATAGAATTGTCTGCGTTGGTATAATAAATTAACGTTAACGCGCTGACTAGGAGCTTCAGCAGTCATTCGAGCTAAAGCGCATTCTTTCTCTGCGTCCAACGACTGTCTTCCTCGCGTTTTGACCGATGTGCCTGCTGTTCGCCGGAATTATTCCATTTCCTATTTTCTAGCCAGTTCGAACCTGACTTGCGAGCCAAATGGAAATTCTCGAATTTTCGCCAAATTCCGCTTCGCAATTTTTTCGAAACTTCGTGGACCTTTCATGAGCCGATATTTCAGCGCGTATAACGAGCGAATTAATAATATTTGCGAAATTAATATTTCTCAATTCGTATTCGGCGATTGACGCGAAATTTTCCCTCCATAAAAGAGCCATTCGAATAATTCTCTCGCTTTTCGTACTATAAAGAAATATATCAAACGAAGCTTACTTGGTTTTGAGTGGCGCATAATCTCGTGCTAATAATTTTTTTTACAGGCCAAGGCGTACGGCACGCATAAAACTGAATCTCGCTTTTTACACCGAGCGATATAATTTTTTATTCGCGTTCTGATGCAACAACGAACGTTTCAGGATGTCCATAAACAAATAATAAAATTGACGAGTAACGAATAACGGCGAATAAACGGTGAACGATGAACAAACGGTGAAACAAGAAAGACATCGAAAAGGGAGAAGGAAATGGAGAAAATTCGAGCGTGAAACTTTTTTCCCGGTTCGTGCTAAATTTTTTATCTTAATATCCCAATGATTACGGTTCTTTTTCGACGCAAAGAGGCTGGGCTCGGTATTTTCCACGCATATTTCCCTTCCCCCGAAACCGCTACCGTTGTCTCACAATTTTCGCCATGCACGCTGCTCACGCATGTGCATGCATTTTATGAAACTCTAAAGGGGTGGTTTTTTCCTCCGCTCGTCGACAACCCTCGCAGCCCCGTCTTCCGCCATTTTTTCCTCGAGACAGGTAGCCTGCATAAAGCTTCTTGGCACCGTGGCGAGGCCGGATTTAATCAAGGGCTAACTTGCACACGCGATGTTTATTCGGCGGAGTATCGCCAGGGCGCATAATTAAATGCATAAATAGCGGGTATTTCCCCTTCTCGCTCTTCACTCTTCGACTCTCTTCTTCTTTTCCCTATCGTTCACCGACGTTTTGGCCAACCAGGTTGGCTCGCGCGTGCCTCGCGTAATTCGCCTTAATTGGCATCGATTCGCTGAATTTTGATTGCGTGCGATCCGCCCCTCGCGTTCCGCGAAGGATTTTGCGTGAATTCCCTTGTTCCACTCTGTTTCTCTCGCTTTGACCGTCGTTGGCCAGTGATAATTCAATTCTTTATTGGCTCGTTAACTCGACGCCGAACCGAAATTATTATTAGCTTATGGCATACGAACGTTTGACGAGGCGGTAATCTAGATAATAAGATTGCCGCTCCTTGGTTAATTCCAGACGCCTTCTGTCCGATATGGATTACCTGTTAAAAGAGAAACGCGATATTCAAACTAATCGTGTCAGAAATTCGCGTGAATCTCTGCTAACGATGTTCCCTCTGTTATTTATCGAAATTCGAACGGTTTACGAATTTTTGTCCGTTTCAATGAACAAGAGATTATTGGATTAAACCGTCTCGTCGATATGGCGCTTGTAACGTTAGATAGGCATACGGAAATAATTGGGATGAATAATTAACACGATATTATACTCGATAACGTTGCTTAATTTCATCCAATGTGGTTTTTAGGAGCGAATATAATCGCCGAAATAATCGGAAACGCCGAATTATCAATATTTTCAACGGATGTAACAGTGTTGCGTTTCACTTGCTCGAAAACACGAAATATGTTACACGTTTCGTGGAAAATGATATTCGAATCTCTCCGTATATCTAGAATAACGTACTAAATTTAATTTCCAGTCGATAGAACGATTTTCTATAGTTAATTAAGAAATTCAGAATATCTATTTACAATCTCCGTGGATACGAGCCAGTATCTCTCGGCTTGTTCCATTTCTCACACGAAATTCGAAGAGCAGCGTGTTATTTCTGCGTCCTAGCGACGCAACCATAAGACGCTAATGCGTAAGTAGATCGAATCTTATTATGATCGAGGATGCTTCAGTGGCAGAGGTGCGCAAAGTGTAACTAACCGCGGAGTCTAACGATCCCAGCGATTCACGGTTTATTTCCCTCTATTAACGAGGCTGGAGGATGTCGGTCGGCATTTGTCTCGTTGTTAAACAGTTTAAACAACTGGTGGAAAGTGCGCAATTTCGATTCTCAGCTAGTGGAAAGAAATCACGAACCGTGGTACGTTCTAACCCAATTTCATCTCGCTCTCCTTTCCGACCCATTCTAACCGTTTTCTTTCTCTGTCGTCCTCCTTCTCTGTCGTCCTCCTTCTCCTGCCAATTACTCTCGCATTCCGTCTCGCAACCGTGCACAATCTCCTCGCAATTAGCACTCACCGTGGACACTCGACGCGTTATTTGCATCCGCCTAATCTCGCGCGCCGTTCCGTGGACAATTCGCGGAAAGAAACGGGACAGCAGCCTCCGTCGCGAAAGATACTCGCGTTTAGCGTGGATTTTTATTTCGCCGGCCATGTCGATGAGCTCCGAGAATGTCGATTCCACTTTTACAACATCCCGGGCTTTTAGGTCGTATGAATTTTGAATGGCCGTTTTCTGCAGCCTCTTGATCGGTATATCGCCTGCGTCTGCACGCGACAGTCAGTTGCTTCGAACACGCCGAATGGATATATGAATTTATATAAGAGTCAGGAGCAGGGAGGCACAAATTTTCGATATATAACACGCCCATAGCCGTTCCCCAGCTGCGGAGTGTATTAAACGGTTTTCAGCGAAACGATTCGCTCGATCTCCACGTCCGATCGTTCTCTCGTCGGATTTTCAGAAAATGTCTCGTGCACTTCCGGTGTTTTCCAAATTGCTCGCGATACACCGAGGTATCCCGGGTAGTTCGGGAGTAATTATACGGAATTATACGGTGCATTAAAATTACCAGGCTCGGTAGCAACGGGGAAACTAGATTTACGCACGGATGTCCTGTAATATCCGAAAAAAAAGGAAGAGAAATGGAGATACGTGGTATGACGCGGCTTTTAAATGTTTTCAAAGTTCGCAGATTAAATGGCCGCGCGCAATTTCCGCCTGAATCCGAATTTACTGCGTCGCGTAATTAGTTTCCGGTTTTTTTCGACGGCGGATACAAAAGGTGGAAAGGGACGAAGGGAGGAGGGAGTGAAAAAAAAAGAAACAGGTAACCTGGCCGCTCTTATGAATATTGAAAGTGCGAACGAGTCGCGTTCTCGCGAAAGTGGTTCGTTACGGGATTTCGCGTCATTAAACGACGAAAATGTCCCGTCGGAAAAAAGACCGGCCGCTGACGCAACAAAACGCGAGGAGAATCGCGAATCTGCGCGCGGATTCGTCTCGCGAAAGTAATTTCATCCGCCTGCGCGGGCACGACGCTTCTCACTCGACGAACTTCCCTGTTCCGAAGGTCGATGATGCTTGTTAAATATCTGCTTCGCGAAACGAGCGAGAAATAATTGTTACCACCGAGTGTCTCGCGATTGACTACCTGTTTCCAGTGTGTTTAGTATTTTAACCGACGCCTAGTTCGTTTACGCGCCGCCTGCGAATTATCTTCGCTAGGAGTAGGCTTCAAACAAGGAAACAAGGAATTTTTATTTGTTTAACGAATAAATTTTTTCATATATATTTAGCATCGCGCGTTTTCCATTATATACACGAGGCCTCATGAAGGCGCAGGTTAATTGGAATGACCATATGTGATCATGCTAAGCATGTGCATGATGGGAAGGAAATATAAAAAGAGGAACACTGGGTTCTGAAGTGGTCAGTTGAAGTTAGTTGAAGTCAGTTGACAGTTAGCGGAGTGTTAGAAGATAGTTGAAAGAGTTAGTAGTAGAGTCGTTAGTTGTAATGAGTTGTAAACAGTGAGTTGCAGTCCGTGTTGTAAAAGTAGATCCATATCGAGACACAATTCGTATATCTAATCGTCACTCGCACATCCTTATAATTTATTTCATAAATCGATTCCTATTCAATGTATAATTCTACTATGTTTTCCATTAAATAATTAATTGGTATAATTATATAGTCTTCCAAACTAACATCAGTTGTTCATATCGTATAAACCACGTGTTTGGGAAGCAAGGTGTAAGTAAAAATCCTTTAGGTTCCTGATACGCTTTATTCGAGTATGGTACAGATATAAAGAAAGATTTTTTACATTCCTTATTATATAAGGAGATATAAGGAATATAAAAACCTTTATATTGGGCTAGTCAAGGGTATGAGAGGAAGCACTATGTATATTTTTTTTTTTCGAAAAATGCTTTATTAAATGTAAGGAGGCCTCTTTACTCGGAAAAGGTCTGCACCGTGCCACTGTCGCAAGCAAATTATTTCAGGGCCTAGCTCAAGTGGTACTAAGGTGTCATGGGGCACTGATAAAAACACAAACCAGGCCGTCATTAACTCAAGATTCACGATGTCAGTGAAACTGAAAGTAGTGGAAAATACTCAGCTCATCGACGGATGCGTTCCTACATAATCCAACGGGTACACCTTAATTGGTCGGCCTCGATTCTAAGAGGCGACTGATCGATCACAGGAAGGTCCTAGAATACCATCGAGAGTGTTTCCAGAAGAGTTTCGAAAGAGTTCAAGCCTGCATCGCTTCGTCAGAAGCTGCCGAATAATTAGACTTTGGCGAACATTTTCAATAAAGCGACGGAGTAATTACCCAAGCACCTGTCTAAATGTACCTCTAACCCAAACCTATTCCGTGCAACGTGGTTCGCCCATGGGTTTCCATCTGTCTCCGTGACATCTCAGCCGTTGGGTCACCGGGATGCCGGGTCTAAACACGCCGGTGTCGCATAAATAATTCAACGGCGGTGCAAGAGCGACAAACCATCGATTAACTTTCTAACAATGGAGGAGGGTGGCGGTGGCAGGGTTTCATGGAAAATTCGGCGATCCCGTAACACGTGCACCACCGGGGGCAGGCATTACGCGGCCCTTGTGGAGCTCGGCGAATAAACATTCGGCCGCGGAACAAACGTTTGCCCACGGAAACGTCCCGGCCGGTGTAAGTTTGTTTAACCGAAGTTCGCTTCATCGCGATCCGTTTCGCGAAATAATTGCGAACGGAGGAACCGTGGCTGGTGATAGCGGTTCCAGATCGAGGATCGCCGCCGACGCATTCCCATGCGCGCCGTGTCCTGTTCCTCGTCGTCGCCGATTGTTCGCCGATTCGCAGCCGAAGCGTGCAACGACCGAGCGGATCCAACGGGTCGGCTTCATATTTCCTGTTGCCGACCACGTCGCCCGCGAAATTGCTAACGAGCAAACTCCGCGGTCCGTTTCTTCGGGCTGCTCGCGGAGCACACGCGCTCTTTCTCCCTTTTCCGTTCCGTCGCGGAATTTACGGCCACCGTTATTGAATTTCCGCCGTTCGAGACGACAAAAACGCGAACCGCACACGCTCCGGCTGCTGAGACGCGGATGTCCCTTTGGCCACCGCTCCCACTGACATCCTTGACCGAAATTCACGCGCTAGTTGCCTGGGGATTGATTCTTCCTGTGACGCAATGGACCAGCTTACCGATTAATTGCGCGGATCTAGAGGTCGCGCGGAATTTAAGAAAAATTCCCGGGAAATTTCCTCCAGTGATATACGGGTCGGATACACGCGTACGTGTTTCCTGCGGACGAGACTTTGTTACGACCGTCGTTCCTTTTTTCTACGAGTTTCCGTATTTGTCACCGGCGAATTATTCGCAGTCGCTTTTCCTGGTTTCCTTGTCAGCCGACATTTTTCGGAAGGTAAGCGAATTCTAGAATATTCCGTGAGTTGAGAAATTCGGGATAGACACTTCGACTGTGATTCCTCGTTGATGACAGGTATTTTTTGTCGTAAATTAAATGCGACGGTGTAAAGATGGTGACTGATCTGATAAAGGTTGCAGGTCGATGGCAATTTTTGGGCTTTGAGGACCTTATATTCTATGTAGGCGTCGAGGAATAGGTTTTTGGTTTAAAAGGACTTCCTCTTTTCTGCAGGAAGAACAGCCAGTTCGAAATACGGAATAAGACAGAGCAATTTTAGCAATAGAACTACGATGAGAGTTAAAATGATATTTTATTAAAATAGGATCACATTTACGTATGTTCTTTTATTTTCATCAATATCAGTTGTATACACTGCATTTATGTATACATTACAGACCAGTAGCTCTAGTGTTAAGTCTCTAATTCTTGTACTCTCATAATTGCGTTTTTCAAATGGTTTAAACTTTATATACTTGTTACTGTACAACTGTATACAACCACTTCTCTGCACGCTAAACGAGAAATGTTATTTCACGTATCAATCACCGATTCTCCTCGTAAACTGTTACCTTCGAGATTTCATCGTTTGCGAAATATCCCTAACGAACGATCCATTTCGAAAC
This sequence comes from Euglossa dilemma, assembly GCA_002201625.1. Lineage (NCBI taxonomy): Eukaryota > Metazoa > Arthropoda > Insecta > Hymenoptera > Apidae > Euglossa > Euglossa dilemma. The sequence continues at coordinate 8,462,020 of NIJG01000123.1, forward strand.
GAAGTTCACACGACGTTTACCATTTTTAAACATTCGAAATCTCTACAGGGACGACGGCGAGGCTGTACCTAGACTACCGAGAGATTGCGAGTGACTCGCCTTAATCTGTCTGCATCTACTTAATCTCGTTGCTAGTTCAAGAAGTCCCGCTTTCATCGAGGCGTTCCTCTTTCGTTGGTGTCTACCATTTCCTGCCATAAATATTCAGATTCGCCGGAAGATTAGTTCGCGAGACAAGTAGAAATTATTCCTCGCGGATTGCATACATATGTATGCGCATCGTCGAAACTTTACGTATTTAATCGACCGAACGGATCGGATAATTCGTGTCCTATAATATCCGTAGATCGATGCCTGCGCGTCCCCGGGTCGGAGGAAAATTACTTTCCGCGATTTTCCACGAGTCCCCTAATGCCGTCGATCTGCAGTGTCAATAAGAGGAGCAAACACGGATCACGGCGCCGCTTTTCTTCGCGCCGCTATCGCGGATGGAGCAGTTCCCTCTCGAGAAATGCTTTGTGCTGGATTTTCACCCCATGGAGGTACCCCCGATAAGTTTACATGTACAAGACGCAGTTCTGACAACTTGGTTATCTTGATGAAGACACGAACTGTTAAGAGCACGGTGCTCCACTTTCGGTGCACGTTACCGGCGGCGTATAAATAGCGACGCCGACGCGAAATAATGTCCGATATCAAAAACCCTTCCGCGTTCTAACCACCGGTTTCTTTGATCTCCGCCGCTCGGCCAATCTTCCAATTTGCCCCCGTCGATCGGCTAATAAATCACAGCCAACTTTATTCACGTGTCAGCGTTGTCATCTCGCGAGACTACGACGCTCAGGCGAGATCGAATGCGATGGAAACAATGGCAGGAAACATGGAACTGTATCGCGGCGTCGTGAGAACGTGCATTATGGTGTCGCGTAATTCCGAGAGTACGACGGGAAAGGGGGTCCAACGGAGATGAAAGACGGTAGAAAATTTCTCGCCGACTCCCCAGGACCACCGATCCTTTCATCGTATTTCGGAGGAGACGAGTCAACTTAATTTTCATTTCCTGTCCAATACGATTCCGTATTTGTACTGTTCTCGCAGATGTTTGACGAGGACAAAGAGAAACAATAGCGTCGCAATTTGTTGATACAAATTAAAAGCGATTATGATGGTTACACTGACCATGTTTGTCATTTATCTTGCAATTGTAAGTAGTTTATGATCTCTATATTTTAAGACTAGATTTACGGGACTCGTCAATTTGACGAATGGGTTACTTCGATTATACGATATTAACAGATTTAATTAACTTATATTACGTCTATTAACTTTTTGGGGACGAATGGCATGTCATACGTGGAAATTTTTGGATTTTCTTAGAGTAGAAACTACTTGGAATATGACGAAAAATAATTTTAGCATTGTCATTGATGTTGTACATATCTTCTAATTCAGAAAATTTCCCTCGATTTGTTATTTTTCATTACTTAGTATATACTTGTCCTATCGTTAACTTCGTTTCTCGTTCGCAAAGGGTTAATATTGCGATTGCTTCCAAATTAAACCCATCGTTTGATTTTTAAAGAATGTATGTGGTTTTCTTTACCCTAAATCTGACCGGTGTCCGTAGAAATAAGTATACAAAAAGTGTTCAAGTATTGTCTCGGTGATATTTCGGAATGTAGCGAGTTACAATAAGAATATACGAGTCTTCGTGTAATTTTAGAATTGTTCCCGAAGAATAGCCATCTTTTCTATCGGAGAACGAAGAATAAAATGGAGGATATGCTCCGAAGAATCGCAAAGCACGAGAATAATACCCGAAGTTATTTCTTTCACGATCCTTTGAACTTGATCATCGAGTGGCTGATTGAAAGGAAAAGCCACATCCTTGCAAGAATTTACTTTCCTGCTACAGCTTCCAGGAATACCTCTTTGTTACTTTTACCTCGTTTTTCGAAAAACCCGCAAAAATTCCCGGAAAATGTACCCTGCTTGTCCGATTCTTTTTAGCTGTTCCTCTTTTTTCTCTCTCATTAATAAGGACATTCGTTCCACGTCGAATCCGAACAATCAAACGGCAGCTATTTTTTCTCTCAATCAAATTTAACCGAAAAATTTATTTGCCAACAGTCAGCCGTGCGTTTTATTTAACGCGGCCACCGTTTGCGGCGCAGATTTATGTTCGCTTGATATTGTTCGGCTCGATCGTTCCGATCAACGCGACGCGATTTTCAGTTCGATAACAAACGATCCCGACCGCCACTGTTTTTCCTTCCTCTCTCTCTCTCTTTTTATTTCCCGGCAAACAGCACGCAGGATCGCGCGAATTCGATTGCAAATTTCGAGCCTCGTGTTCCTTTTCATCGCGAATGACTCGAGCAACCGATTCTCTCTTGACAGAGATCGCTAGAAATCGCGGTCATTAGTCAGCGAACGTACTCGAGGTTCGTTTCTGCGATCAATAATCTAAACGCCCATCGTTCCGTTTAATCGAAGCCGAGCAACTTCGGGATCGTAGTTGTTAACCGCATAATTGCCCTAAAACCGCCCCTTAGTATAACTACGATAAGTGTTTACGGGTATCTTCGAGGCAATTGTGGATGCTCGATGGAAGTGCGGCTTCGCGGGGTGGAAATTGTTTGAGCGGCCTGGAATGACAGCGATGTCTAGAACGATCCTCTTATTCTTTGCTTCCCTTTCACTCTCTCTCTCTCTCTCTCTCTCTCTCTCTCTCTCTCTTTTCCTTTCTGCGATAACTGGTAACTCGTTCTCTCGCCGATCGGCGAATTCAGACGTCCAGAGGTTATTAAACGGCAATAATACGGTTCAGTGAAATTTTCGATCCAATTTATATTTATATCTTTCTCTCATTTTTCGCGCAAATTTCTTCGTTGTTTGTCATTCATCGTGTAATACATATCGTACGAAACGTGTAGAATTAAACGAAGAATACATAGCATAACATATTAGATCGTCCCATAAATTCGTGCCGGTTTTTACTTCTACCATTTGAAATTATACATCGAATAAACCTTTAAATATTAAGAAAAAATTTAGCAGCCCTTCTGTTCCACGACTTCTTCCTATTTCGTTGACAAAGACGTTAATCATCGATATAGTTTATAAAATGCGAAGAAGAATGTAAATATTACCGCGGAACGAACTTATGGGACGATCTAACATTAATTTTCGTATTTTAAAACTTCGTCTCTCGTGCAGGTGGCACAGGACGTGTCACTGTGTCGTGCAAAAATCACCGAATCGATTGGTTTTCCTTTCAAGCGAATTTTTTTTTACAGAGAAAGAGAGGAACGTTTACTACTTCCTTGATTTTCCCTTGACAAAGTCGCCGGTTTCGAGAGGGAAGGAATTTTGAAAACACAAAGGGAATAATAGAGCGCTGCTGGCCGTTACGTGCTGTCGATTATTTACGCTTCAGTTGTACCTTTTTCGTAATGCAAAGAACACGCGTCGTATCCTTTCGTTACTATATCGAAACATGGAAGAACGGAAATTAATTTTCGCGAGGAAATTAAAAATTCGAAAACTCGAATCGGAAAGTCTCTCGTATCATCGACTGCCTCTCTCTCTGTATCGCAGAATTATTCGAACGGTTCTTTACGCAACTTTTTACGCATCGCTACAGAAATACGCACGACACGCAGCCAATTATAATTTTTAGAAGTTATCGATAACGTTGATTAATTTCACGCTAATTAAGACACCTTTGTACGCTGACGTTAATTAAACTTTTACAGGAATTCGTGCATCCTGCATCAAGTTGCCAATTACCACCCTTCATTTCCTTTGCTTAACGACTGCACACGCTACCAGCCGTGGTAACTCTAAACGAACAAATTCGTACAAGCAGCTAATAGTGCATGGACCTATACGCTTGCTGCATTTCCTGCGGCATCAAACTGTCCACCCAGCAGCAACCATCTCCGGCCGTAAATCCTATCTGCTTAAATACCGGTTTTAATAAAAGCAACCTCGTCCGGCGCTCGCCGGAGATCAGGAGCGTCGTTAACGCGATTACATATTTCCCGCGGAATCGGGTGCAAAATCCCAGGGTCGAAGCACGACGGCTATCTGGCTGAGACACAGTTCGGATTACGATTATTCCGCCAGGAGCGTTTTCACCGGTGAATTTCGTTGCAGGAAACGCTTGAGCCCTCGAAACGTGCCGGGTGGAAAGTTGCTCGGCCGGGGTAAGGGCCGATGTAATGGATTCGGCCGGATTAGCCGGAATTCGAGTGTGCGTATGACGTACCGCGGAGATCGACAGTGTTGCTGGTAACGACACGCTGCGCCACCCCTAATGAGAATTCACCTTTAGGCGTGGCGCTTCGCTTAACGACGCCTGGATATTCGCTGGCCGTGTTGTTCGCGACGAGAAAGCCACCCCGTGTCATTTAACACGTCCACCGCGACTTCGTGCCTCTCGCTGCATTACTCCCGGCTTTGCATAATGTTTATCTGACCGCGGCACCATCGTTAGACCGCGCTCCTCGCTTCGCGCGGATTTTTTCACCGAGACGGTGCCGACCAGTCAAGGGGTTAGGAACTTTGCTTAACGCCGTTTCGAAGTTATAACGCGTATTTATGATTTCACAGCGTCACAGTGTATTCTGCTCTTCCTGGTGTTAAATGGAGATATGAAGTATCGTTTATTCACTCGCGACGGTCGAAAGACTTCGCTACTTTACGTTGTATGGTAACACCGAAGGTTTGACGCGACTCGTCGCACTTACAGCGAATTTAGTCGTATAATAATTTCGGAAACGGAAATCTTTCACCTACGAGACTCAAAAGACTGGACCCACCTTTTTATGAACCCAATGTTTGTCGCAATAAACCCACCGAAGTGACGAACCATGACCCAAAACAATAACGAAGGATAACTCTGGTGCGTTCCTACTCTTTCAGAAGGCATCTTCTCTTATTTTTTCCACCACCAAATTCTATAACCAGCACGGACAGAATAAATTCGATTGCCACCAGCGATGCATCTTCAAACTTTGTTAGAAAATTTTACCTTCCAAAAATAAGAGTTCGGATGAAATAAATATCGTTTTGGGGTTGAAGAATATCAGGGTTCAAGCGAAGCAGCGTATTTAAAACTGGCGAAGTAACCGAATATTGCAAGTAAAACTCTAACAAAGTAGAGAAGATCCCTCTTTCCACTCTTTATCCTTTATTCCCGTTTTCTAAAGACGTCTGTGACCCGCGTGGCCCTAAATAGACAGGAAAGTCCCAACTCTATTCTCCTTTAATAAACATCTAAATATTCTTCCACCGTTTCCACTGGCTATATCCTCTGCGCGTTATAACCCTTCGTCAAGAATGGAACGTAAAAGAGTGGTTGAAGAATAGTTGAGAAGAGTGGCTAAAAATTTTGGACGAGGTCGAGTATCTTCGAGCCTTATTTTTAACGTCAAAGCCATACAAAGCTATAGGTCGATAGGTTCAACGCTAAGTTCGTCGCGAAGAGACGAAATCGTTGAAATTATACGTTCGAATGTGTCGAGCGATCGCGAAACTGGAAATAAACGCCTAGCGAAAGAATAACGTGGTGATTTAAATAATCGCAGCGTAAAATTGTACTGAACCGGAAAGGAAAGACTACGTCGCGTTAATATTCGTCTGAAACGGAATACTCGGTTTCCGGCGTCGTCGCTATCTACATACTCGTCGAGCCGATGCCGAAACTCTGGTACGGCGTTTTCCAAAGCATACGCGTCTTCGGCGTCATTACCATTACCGGGGACGCCTTATCTCGCTTTCATCGCGAGCCTTAATGGCCGCCATTCGCATTTCTCGCCGTTCTTGCCGCCTGTATCCCGCTTTCGTCCCGGCTGATCTATGTACACAGTCGCGATGTGTGCCGCTTCATTGCTCGCGGAAGCTTACCCCTGGAGTGTAATAAAAATGTTGTCTCGTCCTTCTTCCCCGCCCCGACGGTTGTCCGCATTTGTCTGCCCGGTGGCTTCGTGGCCCTGCGACAGGGACAAAGGTTCGATGGTCGCCCGGCTCTTCCTCCGGCCGGTTTTTAAGTCGACCGGTTAATTTCCCGTTTTTCCACGAGTTTCCGCGCCGCCGCGAATTATTCTCCTCGGGGTGCGCGCGCGTTCTTATCGACGCCTCCCGAACGTGTTTCCACGGCTGATGAAAAAGCGACTGGCGTCCGCGGACAGCTTTCTTCCCGGCGCAGTTCTTTGTGCAACGCGAAACATTGTTTCACGCCCTAGGGACGCACCGGCGGGGAAAAAGGGCTCGGTCTTCCGGGAGCTGAAGACGCTGTTTCGACCGGGGAAATAAAAGCGAGTCGTCGATCGGCTGGTCCTCGCGCCGAAGCCTGTCGCTTCTCATAGCCTCCGAGAGATTGAAACGGCAAGGAAAAACTGGCAAGCGTGTCATCCTGATGCACCACTTCAAAGTTCCTCGGGATTGGACATCTGGAGCACTCGTAGTTGTACCGTGTGTACCTGAGATTTATTTAGTATGTGATGAATATCGAAGCTAGGTGCGTAGACGATGATAGTAACTCGCGAAGTTGCAGTTTTCGAAATTGTTGGAATGGTGCGTGTGTCTTTACATTTGATGAATTTGATAGAATTTGAGATTTATAATTGATAGAGTAAGTAAGAAGTAATTAAATATTATTCGGTGGATTTACTCTAAATGATAAAGACAGCTTTACAATGTAAGGGGGAGACTTCCTTTCGTCAAAATGAACAACTAAATACAATCATTGTACAAAAACTTTATTACCTAACAGCCTTTTTCCAATACCAAGTGCTTACTTTTAATGCCAAACAGTAACTATGGCTGTTCAAGTCTAACTGTCCGCTTAGACCTGTGCTTAACACTAGATTTGCGAGACCCGTCAATTTGACAGATGAGTTGCTTCAATTATACGATATTAACAGATTTAATTAACTTATATTAAGTCTGTTAATATTGCGATTGTATTCGAATTAAATCCATCGTTTGGTTTCTAAAGAAAATATGTGGTTTTCTTTACCCTAAATCTTACGGATGTTCGTAGAAATAGGTACACAAAAAACCCCTGTAAATCAAGTGGCAAGTGGCCCCGACACCCCTAGCGAGGACAGGCCTCAGCAGACCCAAGCTTTCAGGCACAACTCTTGCAACTAAATGACTTAATAACAACTCGAAACGACTTAAGAACAATTGTTAATTTTTTAACGATTGGATACTAGTGCGTCTCGTCAACTCAATCGTTCTTTTTCACAGAAAAATCCCTTCTTAAGGGATCCTAAGTTCCCATTTCCCCACCACGCAGACTTTCTTCGAATGCGTTCATATTAAATATGTTTTACTTTGCTTTACACACCTTTGTTTTAAGAGGACCTCGTTACTGGGCCCGCTAACCCATGGCTTTTTCCATCCTTCTTTAGCTGTCAACCATTTTCTCTTTTAAGAGGTCACTGCGTATTTTCGTGATATCACATATTGCAATCTGATCTTCTGAATTATAGTATCGCGAATGGATAATTAACAAACATGTTGAGCGCGACGTCACTGCGTGAGGATTGACAGTGAACTTTTGAGATCGGCAATATCAATTCAGATTAGAAAATATATTTTGTAAATATTATAGTGTATTTGAAAGAAGTAGAAACGTTAACATTCTGTGCCATTGTATTGTATTCTCATAGTTGAAAGAGCCAAATCGCAACTGTTTGCCGCGCTCAACGTGTCAAGGAATATATCGGCTCGAGAATTTCGCGGAAACGTTGGAAATATTTCGCGAGTCTGCCCTTTGTTAATTCCTCGTTAACCTGTAGCGATTTTCATTAGCTAAGAACCTTCGGTTTTAGTTGAACTTCTAACCAGCGACGTCAGGAGCACACGGACTTCTTAGGCGATCACTCATCTAAGCGGAGCTTAAGTTCAGTGATCAGACAAGAACCTTGATGCTTTCTGTGAGGCACCGGCGTTGACAAGTCGGTCTTACGTCGCGTCTAACCAACTAACTTCCTAAGTTTCGTCTAGCTTAGCCAGGTCGGAGCACCTCCAGCGCGTTTGATCGTCGCGAAATACAACCGGGGTAAACACGACGGAATTTAGTTACCTTCTCTAAATCACGATTGCGATTAAAGTAATCCCGTTTCTCCCTATCGTGCGGTCCAATAGTACCGTGTCATTACCTATAACGAGAGACCCTCGCTTCTTTTCTTATTTCCGAAGTTTTTACCACTAAATTCTCCATTCCAATATTACATATCAATTCAATCCAATCCAATATCATATTCCTATATTACCCACAAGTAATAAAATTTCGTTTCTTTCTTCGATATTACCTCTGGATCGAGAAACGTTTCTTTTCTATCCTGGTTACTCCGAATTTTCAGACATTTATTTCTAAAAATTTCCGAAATTCGATATCCCTCAATTATCGTAATAATGTGGTTTTTTAGTAATATGTCGATACGTGTAATTTCACGCGTAAGAAGCTAGTTAGCAATATACGTAATCGTGTATAATATTCTTGATTATTGCGGATATAACTATACGTAACATTGCAGGTAAGGATTGTAATTAGGACAAACTGATTCGGGACTTAACGAAACTCGAAGGATAGGCGCAACTGATCGTATATTTATTGGCATCGGACTCAAGTAGCGAAACTTAATTAAGTGGGCAATTTCCGACGTTCGTTTGCATGGTCGATCTGAAACTTGCGAAAAACAAGTCGTTGCGCCGCGTTCCCTCAATTTATCTCGCGTAATTTACAACAAACTGACGGGGATCGTGGAACTTGCGCCGACCCAATCTGCAGTATCCTTTTAATTGAATCCGACAGCTTTCTCAAACACGGTGGAAAGGGGGCCCGGCTGAAAACTCATCTCCACGCTGTACACAAATAAGAAGCTAAACAAACGGGTAAATAGTTGCCGGAGCACAGAACAAAATCTGCAACCATACGAAGTACATGTCTATTCGAGTCTCGGGCGCCGGCCGTTGCGGAAAAACGATCCACGAAACGTGAAATTCGCAACGAGCATAGAACAAAGGATAACAACGTTTCGCTCTTGATATATTTTTTTCCCCTCTTCCACTGTTCTTTTCTTCTTTTTCTCCGCCGCGTAGATCGATGTAACTCCTTTCACGACCCAAGTTCCAAGACGCTAGCATGTTTGTGCGAACGCTTTTACGGTAATCGAATCGATCCTGCGAAATGTTTATTTCTGCGTCCAACTGGTTCTGCTGTTTGACAGAGTAGATGCCGAAATTTGGATCGCTTATTTTGAAAATGGTACGAACCCTCTCTTTGTTGTTTTTACTATCCATTTTACGCTAAATTAACCACAAATTATGCGGTACCTCGTGCTTTTAAAAAAACGAACTTACACTACTTTCAAAATAAACGATCTATTTATTGAGAGGCCAGTTTCGTTCATCGCGTCATTCGAAAGATGTAGACTTTGGACGAAATCCAAGCATCAATTTGCAATATTTCCAGGTATTCGAATTGGTTACACGTAAATCATACGCGGAACCAGCTGTACGAGAACTTGACGGTTTAGCCATGCAGACTATAGCCGAAGAGAAAACTATTTCGAGAAGAATAAATGTTCTAAAGGATTAAAAGAGTATTTTTCTAAACGCAGAATGTAAAGTTAGAGTATGGAATTCGTGAATTTATCGCGGTATGAGGAAAAAGTGAAATAATTCTAGTCGATGATGTAACGAAATCGTGTTGACAAAAAATGCATCGCGATTTCATTGATGCATCGGTATCGTTGCTCCTGCGAAACCAAATCTCGCGATATCGTTGGCCAAAGTTCCGTGTTGCATAATTTACTTCTTGCAACTAGTTTCCATCCGAATTTCGTATCGTCAGGTCCAGTGATTTCGCTGTTAACTATTACGCCAGGGCACAGCTTGGTCGGAAAGCATTTCCAGCGTTCAGACGTAATGAAACGTTAGCGTACAATGTACACTTGTCTATGCGCGAATAGCGTTCCAGCGTGCTCGTATTTAGCATCGCGTTGTTCGTCACATCTGGACAAAGATGTTGCAAGCTCGGCGAAATATTCGCGGTACACGCTCCTGTTCGATCCGAAGTCGATTCGAAATTCTCTAAAAATAGTTATCCGCCATCGCGATCAACCCTTTGCGTTCTGAATTCAGGTATCGAAATCGGCCCGAAAGCGTTTCAGCTTAATAAATAGTTTCAATGTCGGTAAATAACGTAATTCGCGTTAACTTTAAATCAATGTAAACATAATCGCATTAAACGATTAATTCCGAGCAAACATAATTGCGTCGAGAGGGATATCGGGTGCGATAGCTATTGAAATGTTGCTGCGATGGATTTTGAAGGAATAATCACGACGATAACTATGTCGTCTGGACAAGTATTTCGTTTACGCGAGAATATATATATGCCAGTCACCATAAAATTTTGCAGACCCATATTAATTAATACATAAAATTTAAGATAATATAAAAATATGCAAGATATCGAAATCAAATAATTTCACGTGTTAAGTATTTTACGATTCCTTACTTACCAGTGAAAAAAATAACGTCAGTTTTATAGAAGAAAATCTGTAAATTTCTACTTTTCTTTATCCAAAAAAAAAATCGTCAAGTGCAAAGGGATATATATATATCGGAGGTAAACGATAATAAAAGGCAGAATAAATTTCGCGAGTTATCGCAAATAGTTGGCAGCGAATTAAACGAAAACACGAGCTGCAGAGATATAAATCGCTTATCGCGATATTCGCGATTATCGAAAGCAAATATTTTGTTTCCGGCATAGCAAGTGTAAACTGTTGCTATTGAATCGCGCGATTTAATTGAATTTTTAGGTTATCGGTTAAAGAATTTCATATTGCAGCAAACAACGTACACGCGTGTGTCTTTGCGAACATCGTATCATCAGAAAATGGAATCTAAAACATCCTTTCCGTCTGTTATATCCCGATTCAAGACACTGCGTTTCCTAATTCGCTAATTGCAATAAAAAAAAAGAAAATAAAAAATTTTACGTACGAGAACGATCGCAAGAACGATAGTCTTTCGAAGGAACTTTCACCGAACGGCGCGGGAAGCAAGGAAACTCGTTTCACACGGAAGCCACAAAGCGCGATAACTTTCGCCATATAATAAGATTCCGAATTAAACTATCCAGCAACACCGACTGACGCCATAACGCCGAAGACCTCGCGCAACTATTCTTTTTCGATGGGAATTAAACCAAGGCTAAGTTACAGCCCATGAGACCCTAACCGTGGCTTCTCTTATCTCCCTTGCTTTCCGTCAGTTCGCTTCAACGTGTAAACTCCGACGTCTGCGCAATTTTACCACCCCGTATACATCCTCCCTGACCTGTACCAGAAACTATTCCTCGGTGTCGGAGAGATCAGGCGAGGCAAGATCCACAACGACCGGCTGGCGCCAAACAAAACGCAAAACAAACGAGGACTCTATTCGTACTTACGTATCCTATGAAAGAACAATCGACTCGCGTGGAAACGTAGCAGGTGAACACGTAGAAGCAGCCCGGGTTCTATTCCAGGTTAAACAGCCAGGATCCACGGAGGGTCGAGTGGCAGCGCGCATTTTTCACGAGGAGTCCTAATTAATTCTTCAGCTCCCACGAGTGGCCAAGCATCTCTACGCTGTCTGCGATCCCTTGGCACATTATTATGAACGTCACCGGCTCTCTGGTCAATTAGTGGCCACCAGCGGTCACTTTCTGCGGAATCGTTCCCGGTGACAATCGGGACAGTTCCTAGGGAATTCCGAGTGCAATTGCTTCCGCGGGCAGTGGCATGCCGGATCAGCGGTGCGAAATAATCCATCATCCCGCGAGCTTTCCTCGAGCAATGCCTCCGTGTAAGCGGAGATAATCGAGATAAAGATCTCGATTCGATTCGTGTATTCCTCCATCGTTCTGGACAAACAGATATCACGACGAGATAACGAACACGGAAAAACTAGATCCTGGGGAAGAAACGAAGCTCGAGAAGGCGGATACTAGCGAGGCCGAAAATAGAAGAAGCACAGGCAAGGTGGAAAGGCGTTGCTATCGTGTCGGAAGGAATCTCCGTAATAAGTACAGGCAAGTAACACCTCGAGAATAACCTAGAGTTTCCGGGAGTGAAGGCGCGACAGGCAAATTCCGAGATATCCTTGGCGAAAAGCGATCTCGAAGTTGCCGGGATATCCCGGAAGTCTAAGAGGCGTATGCTAGAAATCCGAGGACGGCGGCGTTAAGTGGGGTGGAATTGAATCGCAAATGCCGACGTGGAAATATGACACGGTGTATATAGAAGTTGCACGGAGGAGAAGGAGACGACACGGTGTTTAAGGAGAGAGGGCACCTGCGATCGTTAAAACCGTAAAAACCGGCGCTCCTAAGATTTCTTCCCCGTCGCAAGGTGCGTGATCGAGAGAGGGGGAGTTCGTTTGGAAGTTTTTCAAGTTTCGGCAGGGTGGTCGGAGGCCATCGGAAGTGGCTCGCACGTAGCCGGGGTCCGGCGAGGAATATCTTTTCTCGTTTGTCAATGGGTGGGAACCGCGCGGAGGAAGCACGCATGAGGGAGCGCCGGCCTGACCCCAGACGCGACTTTACGTGTCGTTGACTGCGTCCGAATATATACACAACACGCAGGAAACCCGCACGTGGGAACATCGTAGCTTAGTTACTTAAGGATCCCCATTACAGCATCGGGACAATTACGGGGCTCTCCTTGCTATCATTTCTGTACCGCGAACAACGCTGTCTCGTTGCCCTCGCCAGTCTGGCTCTCCGCTCCCTGCCCTCTCTACGTGGCCCGCGTCGACAAGCGTCCTCCTGCTCCTGTTTTTTTAAATTAATTGCACGGATACGCGCTGCTCGCTCCTCTCTCTGCGTACGTGCGTTGAAACGTTGAAAAACTCGAGCGACCGATGCACGTGTTAAGCAAGATTGTCCGAGGTACTACGTTGTACCAGGTGGCGTCGCTTGATTCGAATAGTTTTTGAGTATCGAGAAGGTGTTTAAAGAGGCGAGACAGTTTGAACGGGAAAAAATGTTCTGTAGAAATTGAAGAAAAAATAAGGCACTTTTAAATGTTAAATTGTAGATCTATAGTCGGAACAGGTGTCTGAAAAATTCGCAACAAGATTCTTCGAAGTACTCCGTTGTAGTAGATGGTGTCGCTTCATTCGAATAATTTCCGAGTATCAAGAAGGTGTTTGAAGAGGCGAGACAGTTTGAACGGAAGAGAGAGAGTTCCGTAGAAATTGTAGAAAAAAATAAGGCGCTTTTAAGTAGTAGGTTGTAGAAGAGTAGATTCGAATAGGAATTAGAAAAATTCCAGGACTTTGTATTCGTAACCGAAAGTGACGTTATCGTGCTCGCTTATCGCGCGTCAATATTACTTCACGGTTTATAGAACAGAAATTTACCGGAACAAATTCCCAATTACCTAGTAATAACGACATTAATTGCACGCTATTGCTTCGACGAGCAGATAATTTCCGATGCTTGTCCCGAAGTCACCTCCAAGCTGAATTATTAGTTTCATGAAGTTGTACATTGGTTTTGCGACATTGAAGGAAAATTAATAAGCGAAGATAATTAATGCGGCCGTGCCGCGTATGTGTAACTGTTAAAATTGATCCAGCGAATTTCCATTATTGGTATTCCTCGGTATCGCGCAAGTTCCCCATTATCCATATTATTTTTGATGACCATTATGATACACCTATAGATACCTATGAACCGTGTTTCAATAAATTATTAAACGGGAATAAATATCCTTAATTCGTTAAAACTTCTCATTACGATTTTTAAAATACACACGCGATAAGAAAAGTTCATGTTTGAACCGAAAAGAAAATAATAAAAAATATAGAAGAATTCGGTTGAAACATGAATGCATCTTCTTTTCTGAAAAAAAGTAGGTTATCCGATTCAAAGATAAACGATGGAAATCGCTTGAAAGTGATATTAGAATCACGAAAGTAGATAAAGAAAACTGAATAAATTTGCTCCAGTTGCGAGGGTAAATATAATGTCGGAAACAGTTAATTAGCGCATAATTTAATTACACTTATTTTGATCGACGATGACATTTTCCAATATTGCGATAAGCCTTAATTAAAAGTAGAGCGTTTATCGGGCAAAGGGATCTATTAAAATGCAAAATGGACTTATTAAAAGGCACCAAGATGATGGAGCGGATAAAAATTTGGTGACTTAAATATGGATAGTGTTGAATACAATGGGGTCTTTTATCTGATGAATGTACCCTCTACTACTAGAGATTTTCATAGATTAAAAGTTCGTATCGCGCTCTCTTGAGATTCCCTTTTTTCCCTCTTTTGTTTCACAGAGCGGAATTATGTTCCCAGTAATGAATATGCGTGGTTGAATCCAAAAATATTAATAGCAAAGGTTTCTCGCGTGTGAAACGTGTCTGCCTTTCTCGTAAATAACGCGGATGATCAAACGCGTGTGAAAGAACGGGAATAATTATAAAATAACTCTCTCGTCCTAAATCTGAAAGCACGAATCCTCGTGCCCTAAATGTTGTTAAATATCGCATAAGAATTAATCGTCGGGCGTCAAATCCTTGACATAAATCGTACTGATATCTTCCATAGCGAAACTAAATGCAGCAAAGCCTCGATTATTCACACCTCGGTTACCCGAATTCCCTTTTATCTGAAAACTTTTTATATGCGAATATTTCCATCGAAATTAGTTCATGGGTGAGAAAATCGCCGAAACGACTAGTCGTTTAGTCTAACTAAAGGAATGTGATTTCACCGAGTGAAATTTTCTGATATGCTCCTGTGAATTAATTCTTTAATTCGTTATACGTAATTACACGCGTATAATGTTTACGTTCTCTTGCTTCGTGATACATGAAAATTGTATTCTGCGATATAATATTATTCGGAAATTACCCGATTCGAGCGTCTCCTGTTTAATTCGGACAATCGAGGTTCTGCAGCGTTTCCTACGTCCTCTAAAATCCATCAGCAGTAGAAATGCCGGACAAAGAGCAACCACACCCTCGAATACACAGTTACTGCACCGTGCCACATACAACGCCACGTAACAAGATCGTTCACTTCGATCAACCACCTAACTACCCCACTGATTCCACTCCAAAAAGATCAGT
Source organism: Euglossa dilemma (assembly GCA_002201625.1). NCBI lineage: Eukaryota > Metazoa > Arthropoda > Insecta > Hymenoptera > Apidae > Euglossa > Euglossa dilemma. The sequence continues at coordinate 8,477,181 of NIJG01000123.1, forward strand.
ATTCCTTTCACACGCGGCATTTCCCTTACCCCTATCGGCTAACATGGATCCGCTGTCGATGCAGTAGTACGTTTACGAATTTACGTGGCTTGCAGGCCAGGCTGGAACAGCGACAAAGACAGGGGGCGAGACAGGCGAGGGTTGCACGAAGGCTTATTTGTTTTCCAATTAGATTGTACCCAGAACGCGATTTCTTTTTTCCTTCGCTCCGCCTTGGCTGCGCGGTGCCAGTGGCCAGTGCCAAGAAACGGTGACGTCCTGCGAAATCAATTCTTTTCCTGCTCGCTTTGTCACCCTCTCCGACCCTCTCTCACCCTCTCTGCTATACGTGAAAACTCGTTCTTCGCTGTTTGCGAAGCTGCATCGTGTACGGGGAAACACTCCGAAGCGTCCTGTGTTCATTGTCAGGCAGCCATCCCCGCTAGACTGTCTCTCTTCGTTTCTCCTTGCCCATTTTCCACAAGATTTGTATCCGTGGGTGTGCAGCAGACTCCTGTTCCGAATTCCGTGATATACTTCGCTTACGTATGCCAGTGGCGCCACGCGTTGTAGGCCCTCCGCGAGACATCGCGACGTTCGCTTCTCGATACCAGCACCCATAGAAGCCTCCGTTGCTTCTGCCTCCAATCTCTACTTCCCTGTTCCCCTGTTTTACCTTGTGCTTCCCCGGTATCGCCGTATTTCGTCTGCACGGCGGACGCAGCCAGGCAGAAGCTAGATAGGGACGCAATTAATCTCCCGCGATTACTTTGCCACGCTGTAACGGGCCGCAGCGGATGCAGTTTTACAGAGAGGCCGTGATTGGCAGGAATTCGCATTCATCGCCGCGACGAATCCGGCCGTGCTGCAGATAACTGCCTGTAAATCAGACCCGCCAGCAGGAATCGGTAATTAAGGAAGAGGATCGAGCGAACCGGCGTCGGGATTGATTCGGCTCCAGAGGGCGGTCGAGTGTCTTTGTCGAGCCCGAAAGTACGTCGGTTTGAAGCCTCGTAGGTGGATTTGCTTCTCGAGAGGGCATCGGATGAGATGTTATGCACCGATCTCGCTGAATGTACGCGCGATACGTGTTCGTCGGATCCGTGGAATATTTAACAATGGGAACCGTGTCACCGAATTCCTGTCCGGGACATTTTTGTAAACGTCACGAAGCTAGCGAATACGAGACGATGCGATGGCGTATTTTTAACGATCGTGTCGCTTTGAATCAGATTTATGCCCGCCGATAAATCCAAGCGGAGAAATTTCCCGGCTCCGCGCGTATTTGTAAGTGCGCCGAATATGCTCCGACGGAATGGCACCTCGGACGATTGAATTTTTATTACGCTCGCACGGATCTCGTCGAGCTATGGATTTTATTAGCGAACCTTGTCGGCAAACGGTGATAAGTTCGCTACGAATTTGACCAAGTTTCGCAGTCGCGGATCGTTGGTAGATGCAGGTAGAACGGAAAAAATGGCTACGGTCTTGAAGAGAGTCGCGTTAAACTTTTACCGCTGTTTGTGCGCGCACGGTGAGTCTTGGAAAATTTTCATAGTTTTCCTTTGATATTTCCATCGCAGCTATACGAAGTCACGCAACAAAGGCGTGATTCACTGTACAGGAATAACGCGGAGCGTTTATAAAACGATTTCTGTTTGTACGAGCAAGTAACGCGATTTGTTTAACGTCTGTTTACACTCGGTAAATATAGGGAAGAAAGAAAAGGTGCAGGAATAACGGACAGGAGTTAATAAATGAATTATAGGACATAATGTCAAAGTGATTAACACGCCGTTTAAACTCGCGCGCGGATAACCAATAGCGTTTAATGGAGAATTTGAAAAATTGATTAAAACCGAAGGACCAGTCTTTACATTTTAAAGTAATTTTAATCAATTCGGATGAGTTCGGTTCGTTATTTTAATTGAATTCAGTTACCGTGACAATGATTTTCAGGGGTGAGCTTTATTAAACAACTCCACGTTCATTACAATTCACCGATTGAAATTGAAATTTACTATCGATAACACTATTCATATTCCATTGTGGATATTGAAATAAAAATGGAACGATAACGGAGTGGTATCGATTTGCAGTCACGATTTAAAAAAAAAAAAACAACAATGTACTTAATTTTTTTCTTTTGTTTCATTATCATTTCACACTTTAAACATCTAAAATTGTTCGAAAAGTATTTTTAATTATCAGAAAATATAAAGAGGGGCAAGATTTATCTAGGATATCACTAATCTTCCTACATCCTCTAGAGATATGGACGAGTTTCCAAAAATTATACAGTATTAAATAAATTCGTCGAAAGATATTTTTCGAGATCCTCGAATTTTATATAAAATATATACGTTTCGCGTACAAAATTTCGAGATAAAGTAATTTCGTTTCCAACTTCATTATCGGTATTCCTTGTACGAGTATGAAATTACTCTTTCGCATGTGTCTGTTACTTTAAATAAAAAGCACCTTCAATTCGCAATGTAATTTCGTCGGCAACGTTTTTCGATAAAAAGAGGAAGAAAGATAATGCGACCGTATGAAATTCCGTTGTTTCGTCTGTTTTAAAAACAACCGAAACCGTATTGACATAAAATGGACGCATTCGCGCGAAATCTAATCCCGCGCGACGTAATTTAAATGAACGCATTATACGGTTGGACATTATCGGGGACATGAAACGAATAAAATCATTGCAACAATACAATGAACGCGATGAAATAAATTACGCGATGTATTATTAACTTACGAAAATCGGGCTGAAACGAGTACGAAATAACGACGTTACGATGGACGAAAACATCGTTGGAAAATGGCCCCTGCCTCGTCGCATATGCTGACGAAATTATGCTGGTTTATGCTGGTCGCAAATTGATTGACACGCGGAGCGAGAGAATTTGCAATTTGTTCGATAAACAATTCGTACAATCACTTATCGGTATATTTAAATTGCTCGACTTTAATTTCAAATAATCGGGACGCACGATTTTTTTTTTTTCTCCAATCGTATAATTTCAAAAAGGCAAACAAAACACGGAGCTGTTGTGGAAATTTTAAATTGACCCACTTGTAGGGAGGATAAATAAAAAGCGTGATATTCGTACAATATTTCATTGACACAGAGATATCTTTGTCCGAATTTATATTCGATCATTTTTTTTTTGATAAACCAAAGATATCCGAGACGACTGGAAAATCACCGTGGATCTATAATTTCAAAAAGGCAAACAAAACACGGAGCTGTTGTGGAAATTTTAAATTGACCCACTTGTACGGAGGATAAATAAAAAGCGTGATATTCGTACAATATCTCATTGACACAGAGATATCTTTGTCCGAATTTATATTCGATAATATTTTTTTTGATAAACCAAAGATATCCGAGACGACTGGAAAATCACCGTGGATCTATAATTCCATCTGGAGACGTGAGAAAACTATTTTCAGAAATTTGATCTGCCCAATGTATTTCGAAATATCCACGCGAAGAGATTTCCCATACAAGAATTGTGCGCTTTTTAACGTATACCAGCGAAATGGTCAATAAGATTCCGAAAGGAATTGGTTTTCGCGTCAGGAAGTTTTGCTACATTCGTTATCAGGGTTATCAAGCTTTGCATAGGAATGGAAAATCATCGGGTACTATATCCAGAAATTCGAGCGTGTCTTAAACTATCCATTTTTAGAATCGACCTTCGAGGAGCTTCCATCTCGGTAAAATAGGATCATCGTGGATAACAGAGATTTGTGTCCCTTATTTTCCGGGCGTCCGCGATCTAACAAATCGTTGCAAAAGTGAATATAGCTTCCAATTACTTTCCTTCGTATTTCAGAGTCTCGGTATGATAGCTATTCGTAACGTAAATTACAACGCGTTTTATATTTTCGACAATTAAAACTGTATCTTATCAACGACCTAAATTTTTCGTACATTCGACTACGTTCCGGTTACCAGATTGTATTCTATTGTTCGGAAAGTAATTTCGTTTTTTCCCAACAAATTATCTAATTGTATTTTTTCACAGCCAACTTCACGCTTAAGCCGCATAATCGTTATATATTTTGACAGCTGATATAGTAAGGTTTGTTTATAAAAAATTTTGTTTGATTATTTACAATACTTTTTGTTGGGTGCCCTATCAAAGATAGAAAACCGAAAGCAACATTTTCGGCATATTTTGCTCTTTCATTATCGAAAAGGTAAAAATGCAGTTGAACAAGGCGAAAATTATATGACGTGTATGGAGAAAATGTGTTAACCGAACGACAATGACAAAATTGGTTTGAAAAATTTCGTTGGGGCAATTTCGATATTGAAGATGTACCCGGTTCTGGAAGGCTCGTTGAAGCTGACGAGGTTAAAATAAAGGGATTGATAGATGCAAACCGCGGAATAACAACTGGTGAGATAGCCGAGAGGTTAAATTTGTCCAATTCAACCGTTCATGATCGCGTGAAACATCGCTCTAAAAAAATCGTGTTTCATTTTCATCAAATAAAACGAAATGACTCCCGAACAACCCAGTACAACTCGCAGTGATAAATACCAGCAACATCTCTCGTTTCAAAAGCGAATTTCCTTTTGAAAATCCCGCGAAGCGTGTTCCATAAACGTCGACACGGGGAAATATCGTCGAACACGATGGAAAGTTAATTTTTAACCCCGATAGACGAAACTCTTAGGAAGTTTCTCACGGCGAGCGTACCGCGACGTTATTCCAGGCCAAGTGCAAACTGACGACGAGTTGAAGCACCCCCGGTATTTCAACCGTATGCACGATTCGTGAGCCCCCGTGCGCGAGGAAACTTTTATTACACGAGACAGAACTCGGTGGCCCTCGTGACGCGTACATATGCCCGGAAATAGTCCCAACTCGACGGTCCCTGATGGTCAAACTCCCGTCAAGGCTAGCTTCTTCGTTGGCCTAGATTTACGGAACGTCATGCATCGCCAGAAAGTTGGCAGCGTGTTTTCGTGCTCGTCGTGAATCCGCGTCGCGGCATCGAGCGTCGACACGTTCGTTGCAGCTGTTCGAAAAATATTCCATCAATGGCGGAACGAGCGAATCTTCCATGACGCGGGAACATGACTGGCTGGAAGAAGTTTCGGGGGATCACGGTTAACAGAGGTCCGAAAATCGTGTCCTTTTGACTCAGCTAGTCGGGGATTTAGCGTGTCAGGAGTTGGTCGTGCTCACGCGGCGGGCGTAATAACGTGGTTTACATTTTAATCCGTGGCAACTCCGCTAAACTGACGATGAAACTTAATAATTGAAACAACGGCGGCAGCAACGCGAGATTGCGTGCCCTTCGCCGCGAAACGCGTGTTGTTACCCCCAGAGTTTTCAGCTAACTCGATCCCATCGCGCTTCGGTTATCTCGATTCGAGACGATTAAGCGATTCTCTCGTTTTCCTTTTAATTCTCATTTTTTCCCGAACTCGTGCCTGGCGTCCCGCAATAAGATAACCGGCGAATACAAAACGGAAACTGTCCGTATCGAAACGCGTTCGATTCAGCGTGCTTCGTTAACTCGAACTCTCAACTTAGACAGTTATTTTCGGCCCATTAAGCTCTGTTTGGTCGAATCGGGTAAATGCGAGGGAATTTTAAAAAGGGGGATGGGAATAATCGCGAGCAACTTGCGCGTGGATAGTGTCGAAAATCTCTGTTTCATTGTTCGCGAGTACAGCTCGAAATTCTAGCGAAAACGTGTATAGGTATCTATGTGTTTCGTAACTACGTTACTCGTTTACACGGTTTTAGCGAGAATTCCGATTGCCGGTGGTAGGTGTTTAGACGGCGTTGAATAATTGGCAATTGTTGCTCGAACAACTGTAAAATCGTTGAGTTAGGCTGCGGTTCTGGAAGATCCTGGAAAAGGTAAACGAGGCGTAATCTCTCAGTTTAATTCCTAGATTTTTGCCAATATCGTTTTGGCACCGTATAGTCCACCATTATTGCGTTGGAGCCATGCCCTGCACCCTATTTATGAGATTCTTTTACTTTTATTAATCTTTCGTCGAAGATAAATTGCCGGGATTTACGTAACGTGTACATTAAGAGAATACTTATAGCAAACTGCTTTAATTCATTCATTATGCATGTGCGATATTAAACATTATTATCTTAGTAAAGTATCTTAAACTATTCGTAGTTTTTATTGGGTCGTTCGGAAAGTCATATCGTTTTTTCTTTTTTTGTTTGTTTGTTTTTGAAGTTGGCTGTGAACAAATACAATTGGGTCCACTAAATTAGAGAAACAAAATGACTTTCGGAACGACCTAATGAATTTCCAATTTTAATTGAAGATAATTATTCAAAAACAACATTATATTAAAAAATGAAAAAAGGAAGATACTAAAAAAATTAGAAACGCGTGTGTAATTTGAATGCAAGTACATGCGAAAGTCAACATTAAACCAGACACAAAGCGGGATAAATAGATTGCAGGCTTAAGGTATGAAAAGGAGTTGCTAAAAAGAGCACACATGTATACAAATGTTTTTACGAAGGAGTCAGACGTTTTTGTATGGCCGTGCATAACAGGCCATTTATATCTAACTCGCCTGCAGACTGAGATTTCCTATTCATGCACTTCTAAGAGTATGCCCTAAAAGTGAGGCAGCGTTCTAAAGGGTTCACGCCTTCGTTCGAGGTTGCAGCTTCTCTGTCTTAATAAACTTAATGAAACGATCCTCAACCGCCGAAACTAAGTAGAACATATCTTCAGAAACTATGCAGTACCTGTACACGATATTATAAACGTGTACAGTATTCTAGAACAGTGTCAAATATGTCAGTGTTTAAAAAAGTATACCAAACCGAAAAAGAAAAAGATTCCTGAAATTAGTCCTGAGAGAAATTACTTTTTCATTTTCAAGTATGTTATTAATTATGAAACATTACGATACGAATATGATATCTACAAATGATAAAAGCAGCACAATTTTATTTTTCCTTTAATAGTAAGAATCATAGTTCGTACTTTGTTTCAAAAAGAACGATTCTCATTTAAAATATGCTCGTCTAAACACCCTTTGCACTCCGAATTATATTTCAATCTTGTTACTAGAAAGTTTTAAGCGTTTTATTTGAAATTTATTTCGACCAAAGAGAATAGGGTAATTTAAATAAATAAAGGAAGAATGAAATTCGATTCAATGTTAGTTTTATTATCACTATCGTTGTATTTCGTAATTTTCAAATGCACGATATCTCCTGAAATAAAAACTTATGTCCTGTGGCACTAGACACAGGAATGTAAAGTGTTAAGAGATACGCTATACTAAATACTAAACGGGGATCGTCATTTCGAGAGAGTGTTTGGACAATTCCGATCAATTAATTTCCCCAGAATATCGTCGGGAGTACCTTACCCTTAATTACAGAATTGTCCAGGACATCGATAAAGGAATCTCGGTGTCACTCTCCTGCATTTACGCACACGATCTTCCATCGAATCTACCGATCGACAATTCGGTGGATAAATATTCGCGTTAATTTCTCTAAACGCCCTGCCGTCGTAACTTGCAGACGCGTCGAAGGAGCAAAACGGGAAGCGTGATCGATCGACGCGAAAACGATTCGTCGGCTAAGTGGCTCTCGGGCCAGAGGCGTGTACGCCCAGCCGATCGCTGGATACCGGCAAGAACAGGCATCTTCGTGGCGAGACACGGAAGAACTCGCGGATGCTTAATTTCCATATGCAAACCGGAGGAAAAACAGCTCGTCTTACCCTTAATGCGGCACATTCGATCGGCACCGGTGAAGAAAAACGCTATCCGGCGGCTGTCGAGCACGCTGCGGCGCATTAATCTTGGACCGACGATTCCTGGCGAGCGGCAAATTAGAATTCATGAAAAGACGATCGAGACCGAGTCCCCGTGTCGCGGGCATATTTCATCGTATTTCATAAAGTGGCCGGACACGTTTGACGTTTAATACCCGGCGAGGATGGTAATGAGAGGAAGCGTTCCATCTGCGAATGGAATAAGTCAAGACGCGTCTATGGACAGAGTTAAATAGATAGGACGTCTCGTTTGCTAGTCACCGACGTTCCCTTTAGCGATTAATAAACCGACGACGACGCCCTTAAACTTCGCTTCTGCCAATCGGCTATGTCAGTTCACTCCTAGGAGATGATTTTCAGTCATCGTAAAGGAAATTGATATTTTACTATTCGCCTGGAGCTCAAGACGATGAAAATTTTAGGAAGAAGAAGCTCTTCTATTGCTTCTATATTAATAATCAGTCCTAGAATCTGCTTCATGACTAGGATGCACGATCTCTTTCTTCATTATCACGATCACAAGTCTAAAATAATTATTTGAAAAAGGAAATGTAAAATGATGAATGATGAATAATATAAGCAACATCTTGTTTCGTTGTTCTCTCGTATCGTCGCGATACCAATGGATGTCTGATGCAAGAGCGTAACAACTCGCAATAATATACTGTAAGGGGCTGCTGGGAGACCATCTGTTCACGTAGAAAAGGAAACGGAAACAAACGAGGGAGGATTTATCGAAACGTTTTGGGACGCGTCACAGGTTAGTCGAATCGCGGAAGTCGCGCGGTCTACGCGCCTTGCTGATGAATTATTCATCAAGATGGGGTAGGATCGTTTGTTTCGGGGCTGGGACAAATCACGGCGAAGCAAGACAATCCCCCGACGCCGAACTATCCTCTCTTCATGCAGTCTCAGCCGGCACTTGAGTCTTTTTTCGATGTAAGCTTTGGCATGGCGTTTAGATACGAGCCACGGCTGCCGGCTAGCTTCGTTGATTTTCTGCCAGATCAGTCACGTTTTGATGCTGCGAGTAAATCGAAGGGATTTCAGCATAGTCTCGAGTCGGTCGCTTGTGTTTCCTTTGTTGATCGTGGCTTTTGGAGTGTACTTTACGTTTGCTAGTCTGTTTCGAGCGGATTTAATGTTCAACCGACGTAGGAGCTTTAAACGCGGCTACATTTACGCTGGACTCTGCAAGTGTACACGACAAATAACCTTTTACAAACAGATCTTGAACGGCTTCGTGAACATTGTCCTATGATTTTTATTTCCGTAATTAATTATCGATTTTAATATTTACCATGACGATATACGAAGTATCAATAATATTTCTCACTCCTCTGTATTGTATAATACATTTTTAGCTATAAACCAAATTTTTATTAACAAACAATATTCTATGGGATGAATAAATCTAGTATTATATAGCTTATTTTATGATTTATCAGTTTAATTAATCTACGTTTAATTAAATATGTATGTAATTTACATGTATCGTGCATAAAATTATTTTATTGCGATTAATTTACATTAAATAATAAGCTACGTTTCTTTATTCGCGCTACCTTATACGTTCTTAAGACATTTGAAAGTGGCGCCATCTTCTTCCCTCGCGAAAACCGTAGGAGCCCGAAGTTGCACGAAGACGTACGAAGACGCACGAAGCTCGCGACGTTCGTTTAAACTTATGGAAGATTGTCGCGAAAGTGCGTGTTGAAGACATTGTTGAATTTTAGTCGTGAAATTTATGACATTATTACAATAAATAACAGTTATAATATCGTTTGTGTCGTATTAGTGAAGGTCCTTTTGGTTATACGCGCTAGTCAACAATAGAACGAAGTTTCAGATGTAAGTACCTTACGAATATCTGTCATTTACAATTGTAGTTCGTCTTTAATCTTTCACACTCGTTTTCCAATATGGCGATAATCGTGGAATAGAACAAAGAAAGAAATATGATAGAAATATATACACGTTATACTTCTGTATCACGATCATTGTAATTCCAATTGAATTAGGTAGATATTACCGGAAATTCGATATTATAACCTAATATACTAGGTTACTTTTACTTTCGAAGAATAGTTTCGTATAATGCGAATCGACATTATTGCGTATCGAGACCGAACTAACCTACGTATTATGAAATTCACGACATTTAAGACAGCAATGATTGTAGGCTTATTTTAGTGGTTAAAGGACATAATTATAAAAGAGTGAGTGGACAGTCTGGAGTGTAATTGAATACGTAGGAACGCTTGGGCGGTTTCACGAAGCGAGTGTCAATAAATAACAGCTTCGAGTTCGTCTCAGATGTTTAGGTTAATATCCGGTGCCTATTGAAGCACGCAAATTACCACGTATACGGACATTATACAAAATGTCGTTGTGTGCGAGAGGTTTCGTAATTTGAAGCCTCCATACACAAGGAAATATTTCGTCTTCAAGGTATACTTGTCTAATTTACGATTATATTTCGTTCAACGTGGATTGACAGAAATAAAATACGAGTGATGTATCATCAGACCAGGGCCGAAACATTACACCTGGGCCCTAGCCAATCTTGGCGTAAGATCGAATATTTCGAAGAAAATTTTGGCTGGTATTACACGCAAGGGCCCCCGATTGGGACCTCTAAAAGTCGACCCTGAGCATCCACGTTCTATTACATCGATCACGTGACCCTTACTTTTTATATTTCCTACAAATCGAAGAAAATTAAAATGTACACACTTGTAAAAATGGACAATCACAACGAATTTTTCTAATTTTTTGATTCTCTATAGAAATAGTCAATTATTTATTAGTTTTTCCACTGTATTATAAATTTACGTTTCAATTTCTTACTGACAGTATCGATTTAATATTAAAACTGAATTAAGCGACGACGATAATAAATTACGAAATAAATTATTTTTACAAATTACATTTACACGCGTAGACGTCGTACACGGCAGGAAGCATACGATAAATTTCAACTCGCTGATTAAAGATAGCCCGGTGTGTATGAAAAATTATGTATACATATTGCAGTGGCCGTAAAATAAAATTGGGGAATAAAATAAATTCCAGGTCTACCGCGTCCACCTTTACGGTTTTCACGCGGCATAGAATTCTAATAGTAACCGATACAGAACTGAAATAAAACCGATACAGGAGCAATATTTTAAAAACTCCCGAAGCCATAACCGAAATCGATATCTTCGCCGATTTCGGCTTTCCACGAGCATAATAAAAAATAACAGTTCTTTGAAACTGTTTCGAGGACCAAGAACGGCTTTGCGATCCCCTCCGAGGGCGTCTTATTCGTCCTGATTCGGCGTCGCGTGGCGTCTTAGCGATTTAAGTCGGTCTTAAGCCATCCTTCAAGGCCTTCGACGGAATTTCCGGCCGTTCACGCGACCCGCATATCCGTCGGATTGCCGGGAAAAATGAGGGTCGGGGAAAAAAGTTGCAGGCCAGCTTTCCGCCTCATTGAGATGCATAACTATCGCCAATGAATTAATCACGGCTTTAATGCAATATGGCAGGAAAGTTTTTCGCCCGTTTAAAGGTTTGAAACTCCGCCAGGCCGAATGGCGCCGCCGGTCCGCATCCGGTGGATCCACTTCGCGGGAATCCGCCTCTTCCGTTCCTTGTAATAAATGGCCCTCGCCTCGGTTTCATAAGAACCTAATTGAATTTGCGAAAACCGTCGGCTAATCGCGCGAACCGTTGGGTCTGTCTCGACTGAGGGGTGCGAATATCGTACCAGGGCCTGGGAAACAAACGATTACGCTGATGATTAAATTGTGGATGCACGCGCAGAGGAAACAACAGTTTGCGAACTGCGTATGCGAATCGTGGAATATAAACGGGACGCGTGAACTTGGGAAAATTCATCGATAGAAGGAAAGTGCGGTATAATGAGGCAATTATTATTATTTCGATAGAATTGTATAATTTATTATAGAAATATAGAACACACGATGTGATTATGTTAATATTCGATTAATGGTAAACAGTAAAATCTGAAATAAAAGTTTATATTAATCGTATAAATCTAGAATTCTAAGTCCAAACCTGTAGCCACAATGATTGAGATTTAGAAATGCCAATACTTTAAAATTTAACTTTAAAATAAGAATTAACAAATTTAGTCAGGTTTTTAACGACGATATTCTTGCGTGTTACAGGTACGTATAATTTCTCGATGCCCAGATTCCCCCGTAAACGTGCAAACATCCACGAACCAGATGGTCCAGTAACGGTGAGTGTGACGAAAAAAAACGCGAAAGAACGTTCAGAATATAGAACATTCTTTTGCTCTGTACATTTAACCTCACGAAGATTTATACCATCGAGGAATGCAATAAACCACCGACGAGTGTTGCAACAACGTTCGACGGACGCGAAAGCAAACACCGAGAACGATGTTGCAAAACTCGGGAATAAATCGGGATTTTGATTTGCCGGTTGATTGGTAGTATAAAGTCATCGATTACCGTAGGAACGATCGATCGGGCCGCGGCGCCGGATAAATATTCATGAGGTTAAACTGTTTTAGACTTACGATGAAACGACAGTTTTACGGTTATACGAAGCGTTGGCGGCGATGCACGGAACGAGCTTCCATTTTCATGTAGCCCCGTAATACTCGGTTTTTACCGTGTAATTGCTCGCAGTCGTTAATCGTCCGCGTATTGCGAACGGCGAACGATGAACGGGCGGATTTACGCGCGCCGCGAACAGCTTGCTTTCGGAAAAATTTATCCGCCGTTGATCTCGGATGACGGATTCGCCGGTTTCAGTCATCCGGGTACAGCGTCAAACAATCATCGTGCCATTGTTGCCCGACGCTGCACTTATCGAACAGTGTATCGGTTGGCCTGCCAATAATTGACAAATTCGCGAGATCTCCACGAACGTAGGGGAAAGCCCGTAACGATCGCAGATTGGTGCGTCTTCAATCCCTCGGAACGAGAATCTTCCGGAATTGCCCTCCAACGCTGATCTATGCGTTCACTGCAGCGCACTGCAGTGGCCCGATATGTCACTGCAAGATCGTCTCCGGCAGTATCCTCTCGAGACATTGGCCCCCAACGATTGACCTGGTATCTTGTTCCTTTGTGGAAGATAAACGAGCATTTACATGGGAATCGCATTAGCGCAATTACTGAAAATTTATATGCTCGATGGTGGCTGTGATTGTTTGGCTGCCGTGCGATCCTTCCGATAAACCGTGATTCACAATTCTGCGAAATAGTCGGGATTACCTGTTACGTGGATTTTTTTTCTTTCGCTCTTCTCTCCTCTCCTTTGTGCTTTTCTAGCTAATTACCGGGAAATTTCCTAACCGGGTAAATTAATATTCCGTTTTGTAATCCTTTGCGCCGACGTTGATGAAATATCCAGCGTGTTATTCGGTTCTGGAGCAAGGCCAGTACGTGCTATCGGATTTTTGTGGCAGGTGTCTTCTTCGTTAATAGAAAGCTACGTCTTGTTATTTATCAGGTATAATCGCGCGTTAATTACGGTTGATGTTAATTTTAGATGAAATTCGTGATGGTAGCCAACGTTGAGTTTCGCGATGTATTTCCTTGATAATACTGTACGATTGTACAATTACTCTCCATCGATTTTGCTCGTCTTTTAGAGTCGCCAGCTCATTGTTAATATTTAACGTATCTCTCCGGCAGCTGGAATTCAACGGGGAATAAGATGACCTGTTTCCAGATGGATTATCCTATGTGTTTGAACTCTTTATTGCATTATCCACGGAATCGATATTTCCAATTCCGTTGTATCCTATACATCGCGAACGGTGTTAACATTTTATAGCAATACCTACGTTCTTCTCCGCCCCTGAATTACATCGGTGCTAACATCCTCGCGCAAGTATTTTCGCAGTTTACCGCTTCCGACACTTGCCGCGACAGGTAAACGGCTTTAAAAACAAGCGTTGAATCTAGCAAACAAATTTTCGACCCTTCGAGATCAAAATTCTCGCCCGAGGGTCCGAAAAATATCGAGAACGTCGATAGCGAGAGAGCTCGGGAAGCGAGCGGGTGAAATTTTTAATCACGCTTCTCCTAGAAACGTTCCCGGCTTTCGAAAGAATTTTTCAACGGTATATCGCGATTGCAAATCAAGTAGCATTTCGTTAAAATCCTCTGAAACAGGAGCAAAGGCGCATAAAAATTTCACGTCGCACGGAAACACGGGAACCTCGTGGCTAACAGCGTTCCGAATTCAGCGTTTTACAAGTAGTCGCGGATATTTAATAAAAATCCGTTGGAGCGGCGAATTACTGCTCGAACTGCTGAAAATATAGGAAGTCAGCGTTTCGTGCGGTGGTGGTTGGGGGGAAAAAAAATAAATACATAAAACTCGGGAGAATTGGTGGCCGTTGGCGAAAGCGCGAAGCGTTTCGAATCTTTCCGCGGAAATTGACAACGCGTTAAAGGGTTGAATGTCGCGCGACGGGAATCGAAATTCAGTATTCTTCGATGACACGAAAATATATACACCGTGTCGTATGCAGAAGGATAGGGAGAGGGAGAGAGAGATAGAAAGAAAAAAAAGAAAAAAATGCTGAGAAAGAAGTTTCGGCGATAAAAGGTTGGCAACTCATTTAGAATCTCTCTCGGCCGTGTATATCGGTTTTGTCGCGGCAAGAAAAACCTTTCCCGGACTCGTTTCCCGCCTGCATCCCAGTTAATATCCTGTCGCGGCATAGATGTTTGCGACTGATCCAATTTCATACTTTCCTGTCAAGTTCAACTGCTCCAGAGGCCGCCGCGCCGTGAAAATCAGCGTTCCCAGCCGCGTCGACGTTTCCCTTCGTTTGTCGCGATGCAAACGCCCGCAACCACCCTGTGCCTCTGCAGTTTTACCCCTCGCTTCGATTTTACCCCGTGCACGTCGATTTTGAATCCCACTCGCGGTGATTTGCGGTTTTCCGCGTCATTTCGTCCGACTTTCCAAAGCCGAAACGCGAAAGTTCAACCGCCGTGTCGCTGAACTGCGTAGAATTGCTGGCGAAAAACGGAGGGAAAAATATACCCAGCCGGACATTACGGCTTCGAACACCTTAATGATGCTCGCACGGGAACAATAAGCGTTTCAATTTATGGCCGTGTGTTTAAAGAAAGAACTACTCGCGGAGGAAGTCGGGGGAAAATTCGCTACGTGTAATTAACTACGCAGACGATTGCACGGTCTAAACCTTGCTTGGGAGTGAACGCCGGGTATGGTGAGAAATTTTTATGTATTTCGCAGAGCACCGTGGCGGAGGGCTCTTTACCTGAATATTTCAAAGCCAGACACAAAGACCGAAGTCGCGAAATTGCAACTGCGAAGTTAATTTCCTCGTCACTGCTCCGAAATTGCTTGCTAATTCCTTTTATACAACTGATAGGTGGCCGAGAGTAACGTAAGATAAACTCGTTTCGCAAATACTTCGATTTTCCTAAGCAATCGTTAACCCATTTGCATTTTCGCTCTGAAAGGAATTTTTTAAGATTCTAATTGAAATTGAATATAACAAACGAACTCTTATTTATATTTGATCGTGAAATTAAACATATTTTAGAATAAGATCATTCTACATAATGTTATAAATATGAATATTTGTTTTTTGACATATCTGTGTGGTTAATAGACTTAGAATAGATAAGCAACAGTTATTGAGTGCGGATTTGTTAAGAGCGAGATTTCCAACGACGAATAGATACCACGATCTTTCGTAGATAAGTCGTTACGCTTCACTCTCTCTTTTTTTCTCCATTTAAACGAGCATTTTCTCTAACATCGACCTTGTTTCACTTCGTCCAGCCGAATATAGCGTTATCAGCGTCGAGAAGGAAGCAAGCAGGACGCGTTGCTCGATCCTCGCGGCGGCCGGTTGACGAATAGCTCGTCAAACGCGCGAATGTCGCGCAATTTTTTCCGGAATTTCCGCACGATTCGTCGAAGCCGCGGCGATAACGGCAGGTCTCGCGATCCTGACGGCGTGCATTTGTATCGAATCGACGTCAAGGATCGAAACGGTCGATCTCTGCGTGTCAGTCAGGCCGAAGCCAGCAACGTTGTTCCTTTGTCGTTCGTCGGCAGCCAATTTGTCACCGAAATGCGTCCCTAGCTCGCTGTATCCCCGCGAGACGCTCGTCGCGGCCGATTGATTCGCCATTTTGTTCCCTTCGCTGAAGCTAAGCAGCGTTTCGATGGCACGAGCGCGAAGGAATCGCGCGAGCGAAAAGTTTGCAAGCGTTTTCGTCGAGCTTTCGCGCACGAGATCGACGTAGATCGATGAATTAATCCCGCGCGGTCTGGATCGATCGTTCCTGCTGGCAAAATGGAATTCGGACTACGTCGGCCGAACTAATTTGCATTATTCCGTGCGGTGATTAGCCGTTCGCGCGCTCGCAATGATGAGCTGCCTGCAATTCGCCAAACATTTATGCCATTCCGGTGTCGCGGGCTGCGTGGACGTTAGCAATGTCAGATGTTCCTTTGGTTGGTTTACAGCTGGCATCGGCATCAACGATATTTTCGTACTTGCCAAAATCTACCGGATAATTGGCGTTATTTTAAGTTCTCGCCGTTATTCAAAGTCGGACGACCAGTATCGCGTGTTTAAGACGACTGTTTCATTTCTGCGGTTGAATCTAGCCGTCGTCGTTGAAATTGTCAGCAGGACAATGCGAGGAAGTGGTAATTGCGACGAAAAAGTTCAAAGTGCGATTAAATCTGACTTTATATTACCACGTCAAGTATCGAAGGAAACTTCAGTGAGATTACGTGGTGTAAGGATCGCGTTTAAACGATGATTAGTTGGACGTCGGATGAATTGGATTAATTACGGGAAACTTGGTCTCAAAGTGGCGATCATTCGATGTGAAATTGCGTTAGAAACGTTAGAAGCGTCGCTTGGAACTCAACTGTGACGCTCCGGTTCATTTTCATGCAGGAGGAATACCATTAAAATTCACTAAATGCGAAACTACGTTTCGCTAGCACAATTACAAACTAATCTATGTTGTTAGGAAACAATAGCGGCGTGAAATAAAGCAGTTAGCAGCGTTTACTTTATAGATAAATTTATAGCCGTTGCGGTGTAATATCTTCCGCGTGTAGATCGCCACGTTGATAACTCTCCTGTCTCACTAATCCATCGGGATTATCGCTAGTCAAAAAATCTCGTCAATTTCGTTTATTCTCGAGTTGCTGTCCGATCGGTGTAGATCGGCGGGGAAAATTTCAGCAAATTTCATTTCGCTTTTGCGTAAATCGTTACGTCGCGCGAATAAACGCGTTTCGAACGTTTGCCCTGCGAATTAATTATCAACGAGGAAAATTAAGGCGGAACTCGTTATAAATCGCGGTAAGCACCGTATAATACACAGTGTGGCGCGTTTCCAACGAATGGCGTTCGTAAGCGTTCTCCGCAACACTTTCCGCAGAGCCGTGGCACCGATGTCACGGCAAAAACTGTCTTACTTCCTTTCCAGCCTCGCATTCCTTTGTCCTGCCTGTGTATGCCGGCAGTTGAACGAAATACTCGAAACAAGCAAAACGATCGCAAAGTAAGCACGTCATACCTCGGACTAAATGACATTTTAATTAAAACGTTTCCGCGACTTGGTCTCGCTTTTACGAAGCGGAGGGGCTAGATTTGCTCGGTAATTTATCAGATTTAGAAAGGAACAGATGAACCGAAACTTAGTTTGTATCATAATTACTCGCTAGCGTCTAGAGCAGCTATTCCGAACTTTGTTTATACCCGTGCACACGGCACTTTATACTCCCATGCGTAACTACCTTTATAAAATCTTCTCTACTTTCGTTCGTGCAACTGTATCGTTTCTCTTCACCCTTCAGCTTTGTAAAACCGGGCTTTCTGGATTGTTTAACTTCTTCTCCTCTTTTCTGCGTTAATCGCATGGTAACCTTCCGACAATTCTCATTTGCCGAATTGGCTAACTCCACGAAACTAAACATAGAAATTTATTAATCGAATGCTTTGAAATTCGAATATTAGTCCCTTTAATCTTATATTCCTCGAAAAACAACCACCTTCTATTACCGTAAACGTCGAAGATATTCAAGGTGAGCAGAGCTTTTGAAACACTACACGCTGCTTCTATAGTTTTATGCTTAAACGATTGTTAGCGCAAGACGTCGATTTAAACTTTCGATCTCTCCTTCTCCCCTTATACGAAAGCACGCAGGTACAAGTTCGTTTGGCAATCGAAAGCGCTATAAAAAGCACGCTTAGACGGAAGACCGCGTGGGCAAAGTTTCTCTGAAGGAAAGTTAGCTGGAAACACAGAATTAAAAGTCACAACGGAAGATAAAGCGTTCGGGCTTCTCATTAAAGTGATACATCCCCGAAAGTTTGCGCTTTCATGCCGGCCAACAGCAACCGCACGCGGGCCCCCGCGATTTACCATCCGCCATTACCGGCGACCGCTTCGCCGTCGCCAATTACAATCACGCCCTTAAATCGCGATCGAACAAACGGAACGAAATTAACGGCGCGCAGTCTGTATCCCGCGTGCCTTCGTGTCGAAGTCGTCGTCAAATTCGGTGTCTGTCACATTCAAAGCTGTCGCCATTAGTCATGCCGGGGACAAGGTGCGCTCGATATGAACCGGTCCGTTCTCATGTTTCTAAATTGGACATGCTCGAGACAACGGGGGTCCGGTGGTGTTCCAGCGCGTGCTAATTTTCCAATTTCCGATGTCTCGAAGCCTATAACTTACCTTGTCCAATAACTTAGACCGGCCTATATATCGGGGGCGCGGTGGACCCCGTTGGGGTAGAAAGGGGCCGAGAAAGGGGGCGAGAAAGGGGTGAGTCCGAGCGGAGGAAGGTAGGTTAGCAGCGGTGGTGGTCGAGGCGGTGATCGATCGTGGTCATAGGGAGATAAATTTTTATCTGGCCAGCCGGTGGCGAACAATGGACAGTAATGAATATGAAGTTCGACTGATTCCGGGCTGATCCTATGGGAAAGCCGGGCGGGGGTCGGGATCCGGGTGATTAAAGTCGTTCTTTCTGCCCGGGAAGTA
>NIJG01000123.1:8496282-8518202 GCA_002201625.1 Euglossa dilemma
CCCCGACTGGCTTGCCAAGCGGCTTCCAACCCGCTGTGCTACTAATTTCCCGCGTTCCTCGCGCTCGCGCTTCGTCCCCGGCGCCTCGGCCCAACAGCCGGCTCGCTGCCGTCCAACTGGAATTTCTTTAAATGAATTTATTCATCGGTCCCCGGCGTTGCAGCCCCACGGGAACGCGTCGCCTGACATAGTTCTCCGCTGCGACTCCATCGAGTGTCGGCAGTCGCATCGGTGACATCGTTAAAGCTCGTTTTAGAGCAGACCCGCGCAAACGGCTCGAGCTTCGCGAGATACCGCAGCTTCTGTAAGCCACCGAGTAAATGAATCGCTTCTTTCGGACTTCCAAGTGTTTCGCCGAGAGGCTCGTTTTGTTCACCGCTTCAATGTACCAAACGATACTTTCCCGCCGTTTGGCAAGACGCGGAATGCGATAACGACGCATTTTTTATCGTTTATTTTAGGTCCGCTTTGATTACGAATGTTGGGTTAGAGATGATTTAACGATTAATTTGACAACGGGAATTCTCAAGTAATTTTTAATAATTTTTAATCATCCGGAATAAAGTGTCGGTGTCAAGAGAAGTGGACGGATGACGTTGAAAAGGGAGATATATTTTGAGATAAACGTTTACTGTCGGGACCTTTTTGTTCTAACGGGTAATCCATTTCCTCGGAGTTCGATTCCTGTGTATTTACGAGACGGTGCGTTATGTATGGTAATTTTTATGTTCCGATAAATGGATGAAATACAGCGCCATGATTCAGCCGCGATCGTAAGTCCTGACCCGTGCGACATTTTCGATACATAAAAATACTTCTGATATAATATTCAAGTGCCATTCCGCGGTACAAAGTTATCTCGTTGAAACGAGAAAAGTTGCCGGAAAAGGAAGTACCGACGGAACTTTCTCATTATACCGGTTCTTAAACTACACGGCGGGACACAAAGAATTCGTAAATACGTGGCAAACACGGGCACAGAGGGAGACATTTAGCATTAATAAAACTACCGCTATCTTTCACTCCGTTATCGGATAAAAACTGGGCCATAATATCTGTTCGCTTTACATTTCGAACTTCCCCAGCGTCTAATAAAACCTCTTAAAATCTAGAGAAAAAACAAGAAGTTATTTCTCGAGTCTCCGACGACACTACTACTACCGAGCCAGTCTAAACAACAAACTTCAGATTCGAGATAGAAGTCGGTGGATGTCGATTAAAAGATATTAATCCGTGAAACTTTCCAATCTTTCCTTTTCAAACAACCGAATACATAACCTTTTGTTTCTTAGTCAACCCTATGGACAATAATAAATCGCACACAGAAACGATACCAAAGCGTTAACCACGATTTGCCGACAGTACCTTAATGGCGAACACGCAAGTTCGATGCGCAAAATGGTATACAAGGCAACCGAACATCGAACGCGCAATTTCGGTCGGAGAAGAAGGATTCGACGATAATTCTGCTCGTATATATTCGCGGTGTTCGAAAAACAGACGGCCGGGGTGTTCGAGTTGAGGAAGGTGAAAAACCGTCGCCCGTCGCGTTCCCGCATCAGTGGCACCGGTGCAAATCGAGGAACAGCTTTTTGTGATTTATTCGCGACTGCTGGGATGCGTGTTTTTGGGCGAACATTCGGAGGTACGCGAAGCTGTTCGCCAGGCGTCGTAAGGCGGCCGACGCCACGGTTGAATCATATCCACATCGTGACAGTTTGAAATATTTATGCCGGCTTCCGGGTGCTTTCTAGCTGCGTGAAACTACGTTGTACACGGTCCCCGTATTGTTTCTATTAAGGCACACCTGAGTTGCGCGTCGTGCAGATGCCGCTGCTTTGTCGAATCTTTGTCGCTGTCTCAGCTTCTGCTGCGCGCCGTTCACCGAGTTCGCAACTATGCCGGAACCAGAGGAATCATACGTAGCTCTACTGGATGCTAGCTTTCCGTGTTACTTGTCGCTTTCTCTTGTTCTCGTGCCCTTTGTGTCCGTTTATATTAATACCGCGTCCGCCATCTTGATGGGTTTCTTTAAATTTCATCCTAATTACCCTTCTTTCGACAACGATGGACGTAGGGTAGGTTCGAACTCTGCACCATTTTTCTTTCGAGGTAATTTTAATTTTCTTACACGTTGCGTATCGTGTTGTACGATATGTAACACTGTGAACGAGGAATCGAAAATTTTTAAAAATTGCATCTCGTTTCGCGTTAACCCTGTTAAGGGATTGGATATTTTTTGTATTAGGTGCAGTTGTTTCTCTTCCTATTTATAGTGATTATTATTATGCGAACGTTTCTCGTTTTAATTGAAATTTGCAATTTTAATTCCTGCTTTTTTACCTCTTGTTCTCGTGCCCTTTGTGTCCGTTTATATTAATACCGCGTCCGCCATCTTGATGGGTTTCTTTAAATTTCATTCTAATTACCCATCTTTCGACAACAATGGACGTAGGGTAGGTTCGAACTCCGTACCATTTTTATTTCGAGGTAATTTTAATCTTCTCACACGTTGCGTATCGTGTTGTACGATATCTATGACTGTGGACGAGGAATCGAAAATTTTTTAAAATTGTATCTCGTTTCGTGTTAATCCTGTTGAGGGATTCGAAATTTTTTTGTATTGGGTGTAATTCTTTCTCTTCCTATTTATAGTGATTATTATTATGCGAACGTTTCTCGTTTTAATCGTAATTTGCAATTTTAATTCCTGCCTTTTTACTTTATTTTTCCAGTTAAAATTTTTTTTTAAATTGTCACTCGTTTCGCGTTAACCCTGTTGAGGGATATGAAATTTTTTTGTATTGGGTGTAATTCTTTCTCTTCGTATTTACAGTGATTATTATTATGCGAACGTTTCTCGTTTTAATCGTAATTTGCAATTTTAATTCCTGCCTTTTTACTTTATTTTTCCGGTTAAAAATTTTAAAAAACTTGTAACTCGTTTCGCGTTAACCCTGTTGAGGGATTGGATATTTCTTGTATTAGGTGTAGTTGTTTCTCTTCCTATTTATGGTGATTATTAGTATGCGAACGTTTCTCGTTTTAATCGTAATTTGCAATTTTAATTCCTGCCTTTCTACTTTATTTTTCCGGTTAAAAACCGTGACGTTGATTTGATCTCATGATTTTATCTCGACGAATTAGCTAAGGTTACTGACGATAAGTGGAAATTGCAATTGCAGATGCTTCTGTTTTCACGATTTCCAGATAAAACATACATATTCGAAGTGTCAACCGTGGATAGCACTGGCAGTCGATCTGACCATGTCCATCGAGTTTTACAGATTTGTCCTGCACTCCATCATTGCCATTCCGCTTCGCTCTATCCGCGTAGCAGTTTGCAACAGGGAACATTTTTGCAACCGTTCTTGTACGTTTTTATTTCTCTTTTTATCCAGTCACGGGTATAGTAAATATACAAACAGTGCGAAGAACGTATCGTTCGGGAAAAATAAAGGTGGAAAAAGAATATTTAGAGTTTACGTTCTTTCATAACAAAAATGTTTGACTCCAGTTTCCCTAATATCGGTATAAAGGGGTCCGCTTCCACGCTGTCTTTCATTCTCTTTTTCTCATTCCAACTTTCTCAACGTCTCTCAAATTCTTGCTCTATATCTCTTTCATTGTACGCTCTTCTTGCATTGTATCTCTTCTTCACGCTCTTCCCTTCTTCCTCCGTGCCTTTCGCTCTATCCTTGCACGCTTTTGCCGTTTCAGAGAAGGCAGAGAAAGAAATAGGAAGTAGAATGTAAGCGTCCGCAACTTGCGACAATTTTCCGGAATACCGTGCTTGAATAGCGTCGTGCGTTCCCTTTCTCCTCTTTCCTTTTTCCTTTCCTTTTTTTTTTTTTTCTTTTTTTCAGGCCCCCCTTTCACAATTTTGATGGGAAACTTGTTGCAAAAATTCGTTTCTACCTCGTTGTCCTTCCTCGCGTGGAAAACAGCCGCGACGTACGAATGAAAAATGTAATTTCTCGGGTAAACGATATCCGAACCACGCAGTTGCAAATCTTGTTACCCTTTGTTTATGAGGTAGAAAAAGGTCGCGGAAGTACGAGTAGTATTTGTACAGGAATGGAACAGCTACTGGCGGAATTTTCGCATAATCCGCTTAACCGGTTTTTCGGTAATCTTTCGCTTTTCATTTTCCTCCCGCAGATTTTTCGCGTCGTTGTTCCCATCGAGATTATTCTCAACACCTGAAACGTGTTACTGAAAGTATAATAGAAGAAGCATCGCTACTTATGATTCTCAGTTTTCTGAAATTAATGTAATACATGTAAATTTTACGCACATGTTTTGTATTTTTCGTACCTTCATTTTCCAACGTTTTCGTTCGAGTAGAGTAATTTTTTTTCTCGACACTTTTAATAACTGTGTCATACGGTATTAATCTTTTCTGGTGAAATGAAATTTATTATGTTTTTCTGATTATCAATAATCTTCGTTTGTAGTAATCCATTTTTGAATATTGTAACGTATTGTTAATTTACAATTATTTCTTGTTTTCCTTGATATTCGATTAACCTCGTACTAATACTTACACCGATATTTGTTCAAACGCAAAATTCGCGATTGTTGCAAATATCTGGCGTTTTTGTAAAAATAAAGAAGCCTCGCGTGTTTATAGGTGAAATCCATTAAGTCTGGTTTTTAATTTTCTTGTTTTCGCGTAAACGGGACGAGAGGGTAGAGGTTTGGTCCGTGAAACGCTGGATCATGGTTCCCGGAGAGCCGTCGAACGGGAAATATTTTCCGTTTCGCTGCCATCTCACCGGCACGCGTTTATTTCCGTATAACGAATACAAAGAATAAGCTTGCTCGGTGAATGGAAAACGACGCTTCTCGATTACGCCTCTTTGTATAACTCCGTCTGCATCGCAAATCAACTTCCTACGCGCTATCTCGCAGCTCTGCAGTCATTTTCTTTCAGATACTTAACCCCTTTTGCACGAGCGCCGCTCTGCGAGGAAATTTATGCCTCTGTAAAACGTTTTGCCGATTAAAGGATCGACTACGTTTCACCGTTTCACTCTGCATACCGAGTAATTCGTTCTCTTTGTTACATGAACACTTCAGCGAGCGTGCTCGTAATGCTGTTGTTAACTCCCTTCGAGAGACTCGTCGAACGAAAGAAGCTGTTTCGCACCGTGAAACGGTGGCGAAACCTTTGAACCTTTGTAAGCAAGTGATAAACGGTGTATTACAGGATTCGTGAAAATTTTAAACCGAGAAAATCCGCACGCTTCCTCTGCGGAATTATATTCGGTTACTCGGAACAGTGATAACCACGCAAACGATTATTTTTACGATAGCCGTCTTCTTTTAATAGTAATTCGCGTTACCACAGCTATGATTTGAGAATGGAAATTTTTAAACGGAGGATATGAAATTGTAGTCGATTATTCGAAGCAACGATGGCTTCGAAAGTTTTATATTTTTAATAGTAGTTTGTATCGTCTTATTTTACGATTCGGTTTTAATCCATAGAAATTATGAAATTGATAGATGAATTATTAGTCGAGTAATAAGAAGCTGGCTCGCTTTTTCAGGTAGGAATGGTATCACGATGGCAAGAGGAAATTTCTTATAACGCGGTACTCCTGTATTTTGACGAGATCGACGAAAGCACGCTTGACACGAAATTGGAAAGTAAAGTGAAATTCTCGAAAAAGAATATAACGAAGCCTTTTAAATATGCGATAAAATCGATAAGGTTCTCACTGAGAATTTACGAGGCCGAGGATATTTCGTTACACGCGTTTCCAGTGGAATAAAACGAACGTCGAGATTTCGATTTTCAGAGATACTCGTTACTCGTGTTGCAGATCTTTCGAATATCGTCGAGTTAACGAAAATTTCAGTATCTAATATCCAGTCCTTGCAAATCTTAAAATCTTTAATGTTCATTCTATCAATTTTCATATTTGCAACTTTGTATAGTTTCCTGACACTTGAAAGTAGAAACAATCGAAATTTGAAATTCCTTCCTTCTTTCTTTCTTCTTGCTATTAATAATATTTTATTTTCCACGAACTTTGGGGATCTTAAATCACGCATAGAGAAAGGAAGAAAAATGAACAAGCGGAAAATTCTGAATTTTGGAAATTCGAAACTTTCCCGAATTCCGAGTCGTTTCGAGATTCAACGTTGGCGAGGAACCCACCCCTAATTATCACCGCTGCACCCTGACTTCGAGAATAACCCTTTCCGCCCT
The DNA here is from genome assembly GCA_002201625.1 of Euglossa dilemma. Taxonomy (NCBI): domain Eukaryota; kingdom Metazoa; phylum Arthropoda; class Insecta; order Hymenoptera; family Apidae; genus Euglossa; species Euglossa dilemma. Next base: position 8,502,503 of record NIJG01000123.1, read on the forward strand.
ATGTTCGAGACTCGTAAATCGCGATGAATTTCCAACCATTTGAAAAACCATAAATTGATACATAGGCGTGAAGCAGCAACGTCTTACAAAGTCACTGTTCGTCGATAAGTGACATCCGTGACTAAGTAGTTAGAAACTATCACGGTCTTCGCTAAAAGGTGTCGGAAAGTTTCGATGCCGCTTTTCATCGATGATAAAATCTTGATTTTTCACGGCATCCGATATTCGCGCGACAATAGACCGAGCGACGCCGTGATTAATTACTCCGTCGTTCTCATTTTTCGTTGCCTCTTCGGCAAACTTCAATATCTTCCTCGCTACAGGTAAACGTCACTGCTTCGCGCACAAAGCGCCGAAAATTGTCCATTCATCGCGGTAGCTCATCAGTTTTATCTCCTGCAATATGATATCGCCTAAACTCCGTGCATTTTCCACACCGGATCGTATGAGGCGAGACAAAAGTACGCATTTGCATGTTATTCATTGTGAATATGCATAATCCGGCTGTGACAGGCTTGTTCGGAAGTATGCTCAAAGTATCCTCGACCGAGAGAGGCGATCGCGCGATTCATCCCCGACTTCAAAGCAGTCCGCGCACGCATTATAGGCTTGGCGGAATTCTATCGAAAAGCGAACGACAATGACGTGCCCAACGACACGCGGAACCCCGTGCAACTAGGCGTCGAATTAAAGATACATCGGAACCGTGCTCCAAGTAGCTGCCGTCAGAAACGGCTCAAAGATAAAGCCGGGTTGCGGGCATGAATCATTCGGAAAAGCAGCGTTAGCTGGATGCGTTGCAGAATCAAGCGTAGCCTAGATGGATTAAATATTTCGCGCAGCCATTGAATTATCCATATCAGCCGCAGAACGCGCCGCGCACAGAAGACGAAGAACAGAATCCTGCGCGTTGCCATCCACCTTGACGAACGTTGTTACGAATTTAAAGCTTTCGGCGAGAGACAGAGAGGTAAAAGGGCGAGAATAGGGTCGAAGAGATACACGGACCGTGGAAATGGAAAGGGTTGCCACTGAGAGGAGAGAGTGAGAGAGCACTGGAACTTTGGACGGGTTACGAGAACGCCTTTGCTCGAATCGCTCAAAGAATCGGCGAATTCGCTGCGTAGCATGGCTGTCTCACGGCGCAGAGGCATTGACGTCAGGATACACACCGCGCGCAAAGCGTGTACAAGCGTGTACAAGCGTGCGCGGCTGGCAAAGCGCGGTGGAACTCCATTCTCTTTACAGTTCGTCCGTGGCAATTCCCTTCAGTGATGTTTCGCCACGGCGTAACGCGAGCGGGTAACAATACGCCGGCATCAAAGACGCGTTTTGGGAATACTTGGGATTATATCACGTATCGCGACTCGAGCGTTTAAATATTTTCCGCCGGCAACAGGCACCGCGCGCGCGCTTGTTCCGACCGGATTCCAAGAGAAAGGGAAACGAAGAATCCGCCGGAATGGTTGCAACCAACAGTTTCTTCCAGCTTTCCGCTCGATATCCGCCTAGGTCTCTTTCTCGCCACTTATCTGCCTGCTAACCGATTCCACCGACGCGAATTCCTTTCTTCCGTGGAAATTGATGGAATACGCGAGTCCGTTCGCGCTACGCGCAGAGATCAGCTTTTTTCCTCTGGCTTCTGTCTTTTTCTATCCAATTCAACCGATCCCGCGTCGCAGCCGGTGTTGCTATTGCCTTTGTTCCTTCGTTTTGTTTCCATTCACTTTGTTTCCCCGCTTTTCTACGTTTCTCCCCCTATTTTGTTCCGGATCAAGATTGAATTGCAGATAACGCGTGTAAAGTTCGAGTTAGTAGATAAAGTGAACAGTTTTTCCAGCTGACGACAAAGGACTCGCGTTCATTTCGGGAGGATTTTACGCTAAACGCTGCTCGATAAAGTCCATGAAATTTGGTACTATAATAAGAGTCTTAAAGAGATCTTTTCTTACGTTTATTAATATTTGTCTTCAACTTAAACTCCGTTTATGGTCCGTTAATTTAATTTATATCTGTTTCTATACCAGTTTACATGTATATACTTATCGCGACAAACTGCTTGCAGTAAGAAATGAACCAATTAAAAGATTACGACAAATATCCCGGGGACCATCTTTTATCGGTGTCCCATCTTCCCGTTGACCAAGATAAATACGTCCTGATGCTTAAAGGATGTTGCACTCCTCAAACTCCGGGTGCTTTGGAAGTTTAACAAGGGAGACTTTAAGGAACTATCAGGGACTTTCGCATAACTCTTTATACAGCAGTCTGTCGTAGATTTGTGTACCCGCGCCAACAGCTATTGACTAAACCTAGACTACATCACGGTCTACGCGGCTCCACAGACAGAGAAGTTCAAAGCAAATAAATCTATCAGACTAAAGGACTCTAAATCAGTGCAGCGGCGTGCTGGATTTAAAATAAAATCAGCAGAAATAGTTTAACCCCGAATAAACGATGACAGAATCTTCTATCATTCACTTTCATAACTGCGTTCTATCCGCGGCAGCTGTCGATTTCGAATTTTCAAAAATTAAAATAAAAAATCGTAACCGTTCTCGATCCTTTTATAAAAATGCCTCGATAATTTATTCGAAGACCTTTCATCGCTTTAAATTCCCATCGTGCGATTTGCGTGGAAGCAGCAACATCCGAACAGCAGAAGCACGCGGCCGTTTCTTTCGATACGCTTCCGTCGATGTAAATCAAGATATAAAAGTGACTTATCACCGCGAAACACACTCGTACACAGAAAGCCACGTGTCTATCCGCCAGCACGATGTACAACACGAACGTTAAGCCGGAATCCATGTCGGGCACCATTTCGAAGACTTCAATTTCCATTCTGCGCGTGGTGTTCGCGATCAATAATCAAGAATGGCAGGATATTACGCGGGATCGCGGAAATCCTAGCCAAATCGTCTATCGGCGAAACGCGAAGTCACCGTTGTTTAATAACTCTAACTGTACTGGGCTCGCGAATGCTTTGTCTACTTTCGGGCTGCACTCGAATTAATTGCGATTGAAGCACGATACCCGTGAGACTGGGCCTAGACGCTTTATTGTACCTTTCATCCATTGCCGGGTTACTCGTGCGACCGGATATCAAGGACGAACGAAGGAGCATATGCCTCGGCGAAGTCGCGTGTCACGCATCGGACAAGCAGGTTAATCCTGGCCAGGTTTGCCGACGTTGTAGATCAAATTAACACGGTTTATACGGACGAAAGTTAGACAAGTTGGCGAGGGCTGCTCACGGTAGCTTCCACGGGGATACCAAAGACTCTGAAAGCATGCTTGCGGCAAAAAGTGGTAAGGGGATTAAATTCGACGCGCGCGAGAAGCCGCGCGGAAACCTATGAAGTTGCCGGCTTTCCGCGACACCGGCCTCCTCCCGCGTTCCCTCTTCTCTCTCGGCGAAATTTTCCCGACGTTTTCTTTAAGGTCAAAGCAAATCAGCCGTGGGTCGTAACGCCGAGCGGGAAACGGAAAGTCGAACGAGGGAAACACCGGAAGAGATCGCTAATATTATACGCTTCGTCAGAGAAAGAGCTTCTCTCTGAGCTTCGTCTCTCGTGGTTTTTGAACCATTTTTCTTCCATTCCCTCCTCCTTTTTTCATCCCCCCGACGAAAGTTATATTGCTTCGGAGGAATATTCTGCTATTTTATTGATATCCCGGCTAGCTCTTCTCCGGGCTCAGGTAATTTTAATGCGTACAGTGACTGTCGGAAGTTTCTGTCATGCCGCGGGTTCCTTATATTGTCGAGATAACGAGTTTTGGAAAATAAATACCTATTCCGCGAACGCGTGGCTTGTGGACCACGGTGTTATTAAATTTTTATACCACCACTCGTAAGATACGGTGTTATTAAATTTCTCTGCCAAACGAATTTTGTTAATGCGTTAATTTAAACCGGAATAGAACCGCTGCTTTTTACGTAAAGTTTTTACGTAATCAAAGTAATAGCGTTCAACAAAATGAACCGATTAAGGTATAACGAAGTATGTCGCACAATGAAAATTGTTTAAGATAATTGGTTTCTCGTAGAAAGAAAATATATCGATAAATCAGGATAGCCTCTGTTTCACCGTTTCCTGGTAAACATACGAAAAAACGTTTCGATTATATTCTTCAAAAATTCGGGAAAAAAGCTATATCATCCTGTGGACCATCGAATCATCGCCTCGGCTGAAATCTCAGTCTCATACATATCATCACGGAGTAGCGTCACGTTCTGACAAATCCCCAAAAAACGAGCGAACGTCTCAGTCGTAAACTCCGAAAGATCGCCATAATATCTCGTTAGTATCCCATGAATATTCACACGGTGCACCTACGGCGTTAAACAAACTCGGTTGAGCGGTATAGCCAGGCGACTGGAAGGATTTCGAGGAAATCCCAGCAACAACCTCCGATCATCCCCGTCCGATGACTCGCGTTGTCACGACGAGCAAACGTTAATCGGGCAGCGTGCACCCTTAACAGGTTGCACACGAGCTTCGAGCTCTGTTTTCACCTGGTACTTGCCGTTCGTCAGTTTTCGATACAATTCCCTGGTCCGAGCTCGAATCTGTCCGTGCTCGTATCAATTTCACGCCCGCTGTTCGATTATTCGTCGCCGGTCCGAAATTTTCGCGACTCGTTTCGATCGAGAGCTCGGCCGCACGCTTTCGCGCCGCGCGGCAATCCTTCGGTCCGAGTTCCTTTTGTTTGTTCTGTCCCGGTGAGCCGATTCAACGCGGAAAACGGAACGGGCGATAATGGCCGGAGTGCTCGCTTTCGTTACAAGCTTTTTCCACCCCGCTTCGAGGACACGCGCCATCGAATGGATGTAATAACCGGCGTGCAGTCGCGCGCGCCGAGCGGTAACTTTTGCGCGCGGATCCAGTGACACGCTCGTCGTTCCCCGTCGACTTCGATCACTCGATTTACGGGCAGAGCTGCCACGGACAGCCTCGTGAATTCCTCTCCCCTCGCACTTTTATACCGCAATATTTCTCCCTTCCCAGCCGCACCGGGGTAAGCTTTATATTCTAATCGGATTTCGGCTGCAGCAAGTTTCTTGCATTTACCGGTTGTTATTGCAAGGTTCGCCGCGTAGCTTCGACATTAAGCACTCTCGTTTGCTGGAACAAGCAAACGGGAAATGAAACGCTCGTTTGCCAAACCGATTAACTCTGTACGATGCCAATGTTGGAAATTTGTTTCAATCGCGAGAGGTTCTTAAAGCGGAAATTTGGTTTGAATCCCGGAAAGTTCGAGCTTTGACGGAGGATTTCGAAAAATTCGAAATGCACAGGGTCGCTTTGCTGGCTTTTCGACATGTCGAATGGCAATTTTGCGCGAGGTATAATTAACTGTAATTTGTTTGCTATGAAGGATTTGGTAGTGTGTTTAAATATTATGTCGGTGAAAAGGAAATCCATTATTTTTATTATTTTAAGAGGAGCTTGTTGCAAATCGGCTGTAGGCAGTGCAACAATTATATCAAGCTTGGTATCGCAGGTCAACAGGCTATCTTTTGGGCCCCAAGGACCTTTGGGACTCTAGTTTAAAAGGACCTGCTATTTTGGCGGTCCAGTCAGTCATCATCTAGCAATAGGTCACTACAGTTTTAAATACCGTAACTTAGGTCTTCGCATTAGTAAATTATTTCATTTGAATAATGTTTATATACCTCGTTACTATATCACTGAATACAGTTATTTCCCTGTACGTCACACGTATTGTTCTCTTTGAATAATTACAACAGATTTCTTTTTCTCCAACCTAATATACGTGAGAATTAACTTTTAGGAAACTCGGTCTTCCGAAAGCCAGGTCCTAAAAGCAATTCGAGGTCCAATGTTTATTTGATGCGTGATGCAATTGGACTTCGTTATTACCACGGGTCACCGATCAAGATTCGTTATTCGAAAGCTCAAAATTTAGTGAAATTAGAAATAGGGAAATTAGAAATAGGCCTGCAGGTATCGAATCGAGGTCACCATGTGGGTGACCCTCTGAGAATTTTCCTTCTCCTTTTCGGGATCACCGAATCGCGGATCCGAAGGACACATCTTTGGTCCGAACTGCCAATGACGAAAACTTCAACTCGTCTCTTGGCAATCAAACTAGTAAAGAAGGTCTAGAGTCTCGAGTCTAGTCCAGCCTAGAGTGCAACGAAACCACTAGAGTCTGATCTTGAGAGAAGTCAAATCAGCCGATAAATAGTAGAGATATCAGTAGTAGCATAGATCACATCGATGTGACACATAGTGTGCCCATATAGTATTCAAGTGTTAGGGTTAAGTTGTCGACAGAGGTGTCCGAGTGAGGGGTTTGAGCTGGTAGAGTGCAGTGTGCCAAGGACCAGCCTGAAGGTAACCCGAGAGGCAAGTGTAACCTAGCGCTGTAACTTAACAGAGGCGAGGTGTCGCTCTGTTAGGTTTCCATGACACGAGTGTTTATCTGTGTGACCTTCCATATTATACACCTCGATTAAATATCGCATACTCACATTCACCCGTTTTATTCCTCCAAAATAATTCCTACACCATGCTTGAATACCTGTAATGTCGTTTTTATGGAACGCCGCGTTGAATTCGGTAACTTCATCGAGCACTTCAAACAACAGCCTTAAAAGAGAGGAAGCCTTGCTAACTAACTGGAAAGTTTTCGAATGAAAATGATTAAGACCCGAGACTCCAGGGTGCAAATGAAAATTATAAGTAAAAGGTTTCCCAAGGTATGTAAATGCCCGGTTCACGAGCGAACTTCTCCCATATCCAACGATCTTTCCACTATAGAACGGTATACGTCGAAGTCTTTGGGGTTTCAAGAAGTTTAGTCTATTACGCGTCGAATATCTGCAATTCAATCCGTGCAACGACACCGCGGTGTTCGCGATGCCAGGGTGTGCGTAGAAGTCGGTAGCTGAAATCGTTTCTGTCTGCGTTTCGGTGGGTCGTGTCACGGAACCGTCATCTGCCGGTGCTCCGTATCGGCTGACTTATGCAAATCTGCACGCGAGTACGCTTTTCCCCGTTCACGGATACGGTTCGCAAGCTGATCGCGCGCCAGCGCCACGTTCCGAGCATAAATTTTCGTCCCGGGCTGTTGGATTTATGAATCTGCATGGCTGAAGGCGAGCCTGGTCCGCGCTGCTCTTGAAATAACGACATTTGTCGTATCTAGATAGCAGTAACAAGCAACGGATCCATTCGACTTCTCGCCTGGAAAAAATCCAGCATATTTCTTCCATTTCGATCCTCATCCGGTCTACCTTCGAATCGATAGATTTTACGTAGATTTGAGCGTCACTGGGCTAGCCGTGTTTAGCAACCTGGACAATAACGAATAGGTGAAAGGACAGGTTACGTTACGCGAACGGCTGTGCGAATTCTTTTGTCCTCGGAACATTTTTCACGTCGGTCGAGGTTGAATCCGTAGACCAACACGGGCCCATCCTGAGATCGTGGAACAAAAAGTCGCGTTGGTTAACCACAGCGCGATGGAGCCGCAGAATATGCGCCGGGGCAGACTCGTGGAACCGTGGTGAAACCGCTGCCAGATGAATAGATCCCTTTCGAATCGTTGTAGGTTCCCTGAACCCCGAGCTTTACCGTCCCGATATCACGGGGCTATCACTGAACACTCCTTGTTTGCACGGCATTGAGCTTCGTTAACCCAATATCGCGGGATTAATCTCTGATCCCATCGGAGCGAGGAAACATGGCACACCATGAATTCAACGTCGGAAGATCAAGTATGAACCGCCCTTTAATAGTACGGTGATAAACACTACGGTTACCCGATATCGTTGGCTCGTCCTTGGTCATGGGAGTTGTTGGGAACGCTGCAGCGATTCGAAACTAGACCCATGATAGAGGGTTCACGCTGTTCCTGATCTCGCGATATCGAGATCACCTCGAAGTTGATACGATACTGTCTATGCGACACGGAGTTTACACTGTGTTCGGTAGTCTATGGTTTAAAAGTTCGAAGCCTCGCGATATTCCGGTCGGTTCGGAACTGTGTCTGTGATGCAGAATTCATAGTATTCGAGACTCGAGAAGTTCATCGGAGAAGCTAGTCCTACGATATCAGGCTCGACGAGTTCGGAATCAGGGTTTCCAGGTGGTATCTCGTCTCGTTGCATCGGGGTATCGCGTTTAACTGTATTCCACTGTTCGGAGATAATTCGAGGATAATCTAAGAGGTGGTTCGCGTTATAAGCTCGAGGCTGTTTGTGCGTTTGAAAGAGTTTCGCGTAATCGTACCGGGAATTAAAGCTTTCATCCGTCTCTGGAAATTTCGCGAATTTATAAAAATATAAACGCAAAGTTCAACCGTTCTCGTTAGCATTCGGGTAAACTGGAAGTTTAGAAAAAATCGAGCAGAGAAAAGCGTTGCGTTGAAATAATCGCAATCCCTCGGGAAGCGGATTCTCGGCTGTGTTAGGATTATGGGTAAAATTCGGACTTTTTTTCTCGGAATTTCGTTAGAACGTGCCACCAACACGCGAGGGTGTTCCGTTGGAAGAAGCGAAGATCCTTCAGCTGGCGCGGCAGCAACGCGTTCTATATTAAACCCATGCTTCATAAAGAGATTGATAAAGCTGAATCGAGAGTTAATATCGGGGAAGGAATGTTTAGCATGGTTATCATTCTAACGCTTTCGTCGAAGCAAACAATATTCACGCCACTTCGTCACGGTCGCTTGCAGTTCAATACGGCACTTGTTCCGCTGCTTCAAGTCTTTTCGTTTATTCTCGCGTTTCCCAGGGCAATAATTTTCTAGTGCGTTTTCAAAGGGCACCATGCGGCTTGCCTTTCCCTCTTTGAGCTTGCAAGCGTTCCTTCGCATACCCGGGGATAATTAGTACGTAGACGAGGAGCCTTCATTCTGTTTGGGGGGGAAAACCATTTTCTTGCTGCGTCTCAGGCAAACGGATTAAAAGCTGGATTTTACTAAGGCTCTCTAACGCGTGGAAAAAAGAAAAAAAGAAAAGAGAAATGTGCGTGTTGAATTGCTCTGAGTGCAGTTCCCTCTTTAAGCACGCGAAACATTATTAAAGACTCGTTAAGTTTCGTACTTGATGTGTCTGTGCCAGATGGCGGACGCTTCGCTTTTTCCATGATAGCACGTCACTCGAGTATTATACGAATTTTTCGTATTATTTTTTTAAACACACCGCGAATTATCGTATTTCTACGAATTTTACTCGATATCCGCTGATCGATGCACGGTCTAGCTTTCCGACAAATTATTTCCTAGCATTTCAGCCGAGTTAGCCCGTTAACTCGACGTTTCAAGAGTTTTCCAATTAATTTTCGCATTCGATTTACTTGAAATACTTCTACTATTCCGGAGTCCGTGTCGTTAGCTGTTTCATTATCTCGTATTGGGTATTTCGGGGCTAAATATTCCGCGTGATTGGCACCTATCGATTGCTTCAAAATTGATATTTCAGCTTTCTTAAATCTCTGATTCGTCGAATATCGAAGCACGTTTATATCGACTGTAATCAACTCGTCTTTCCATAACTCTGAAAAGAGTTCGTACATAATTGACGAAAAGAGGCCTCAGCTTAACTTATTATTATAATAAATCACCATAATTTTGAGAGAAAAACATAGTTCTTCGACGTTGTCTTCCCACGTTCTTTCAGTTTTTATTCCATCAAAATGAAATCGTGAATCGGATGGTGAAAAATATTCGAAACTACTGCAACGCCCAGACAATCTTTCCATAACACGAACGTTGGGATTTGCAGGGATCGGTAATCACTTTTCTGGTGCAACAAAAAAATCGTTGCACCGCCGAGTGCAGGGATGTTGCGCCGCATTCCAGGGGAATCGATCGAGTTGCATGAAACCTGTTCATCAACTGGAACCAATGTGTTCTTTCTGTGTCTAACCGTGCTTTATCGAGTAATCGCATTGGGGAACACGCCCCGGCATTGTGATTAACTCCGAACAACTCGGACATTTCTCTCTGTTTACTCGTTTCCATCGTGTATGACAGGTGATCGTGATTGGAGCGCGCCCAATCATATGCTTGATCGCTTAAATTGGCGATACCAGTTTGATTATGAGATATGCGACCCGGTGATTCAACTGATTGCGATTTCCGCACGAACGGCCATTCTCCTGCGAGCAACGCCGAGCGTGCAATCTCTTCTTCTCGTGTCCGACGCTTCTGCCAACTTTCTCTTCGACTCTCTTCGCCATAGCCACAGGAGGTGTGCGGATTATTTCCAAAGTTGCAGAACGTCCGATCGGTCTCGGGGTCCCGGGTTAATACGAACTGACGCGCGATGAAACCGGAGTTGCATAACGGCGAAGAAGCGGTGAAACGGGCCGCGAAATATTCGAACGGATCTCGCGATCCGTCCCCGGACGAGATATCTCGCGCAACCACCCGCACAGTCGTCTGTCGTCTATTTATGATTGGAATATAAATGTTATGACAGACGGGCGAAGCGTTGAATAGCGGCTTTGCTATATTTCGCGATCAACGAGCTAAATATACGCGAGACGTAACAGAAGCTCGCCGATGCGGATTTATGAAAGCTTCCGCTCCGAATGAATTAACGCATCGACGGATCTCGTCGTGAATCCAGTCTCTTCGATAAATTTCCCGTACTCTGCTGATCGATTTCTTTATTTATCAACCATGGCCAACCAGCCTCCTCGAGTCACGCGCTTCCTCAAACGCGTCCGGGTATTTATTTCTACAGGTGATCGATAAGGTAAATCGTCGTAGGTGTGATTTAAATTTCCCAGCATTTATTTTTCCCCCTGCAAACGTCCTTCGTTCTGTGTACAAAGTCTGTTATACGGTATTATCCGACACGTGAACACGCGGCGATGGTGATTCACGTTTAATAGCACAGCTGCTGATCTTTAACGCGCACGCGAACGCGGCGCACGTTAACGATTATGTTCGCGTGGATATTTTACGGTTTCGATTTTACGTAAAAGTTCCTTTATCCCGCGTTAACGCGGGGATCTACTCTCTCTCTGTCCTCTGAAATTGTCCTCGGAATTTCGATTACGATACGTCATCGGGTTCGCCGTGATCGCCTGCTAAATTCTTCGAAAATAATCCCGCTCTTAATGGACGAATAAAAGTTGATGCCAACTTTGCCAGAGGCAGCTGTTTGCTCTCGGTAAATGAAGCGAAAGTTTGGAGCCATTCCGAATGGTTGACTAGTTCCAGTGTTAATTTAAAATGTTAGATAAGTTTCTTCCCGCGAGTTTCTTTCCGCAGCTCCGAGGGAAGACGTACAGAGAGATATTGACGCCGGTAATTGCTTAGAACAGAGTGTGTTACTACCGAGGGATAAAACACCGGCGTTAAGCCTCGAATCTAAGAAGCCCTGCAAGTGAAACAAGTACAAGATTTAAATTCCAAAGTTAACGCGTTGCTACTTGTTGCCAGGCTGAAACTCCTTTAGCGAACCTCAGGGTCTTCCTTAACTAACTAGCGGCAGGAACTTCAGCCACTTTAACAGTGACGTTAGTTTCAATGAAGAAGTTCGATTTGACTCGAGAAACGGGGAATTTTTCCGGACAGGCTTCGTCGATTTTTAGCGATTTAACACTAGATTTACGGAATTCGTCAATTTGACGGGTGAGTTGCTCCAATTATACAATATTAATAGATTTAATCAACTTATATGAAATTTGTTAATATCGTAATTCTTTTTAAATTAAACTCATGGTCTTATTTTTTAAGAAAATGCGTAGTTTTCTTTACCTGTAAATCTGACGGGTCTCCGTAAAAATAGGTATTCAAAAACGTCCGTAAACCTAGTGTTAATAGCAACGACGTATCAGAATTTTTACAGCTTTTACATCGTGGTTGATGATAGAAAAAATCATTAACTTTGATACAATCCGGGTCTCGACGATCGATAACGAAATTTAAATAACACTCGGAGTTATCTTCATTTTTTTCTCAAGCATTCAGTCCACTGAAAAATGAATTCAATCCTACTTTCACAATTAAGACGCAAGTTCGGAGTTACTGCCCACTTTGACACTTCTGATGGCGGCTCGGTGAAATATTACGAAAGGGAGTTTCAAACTATGAATCGCACTTGCCTCTTCGGAACTCGAGGACTCGAAAACTCCGAATGCGTGCATAAGAGGGTAATATAATATGAGCGCGATTTTGGGAAAGAATCGGGAAGTCCGAAACATTGGAAGATGTATGAAATACTTTCTTCCAGCGCCACTCTGGTGGCCCAGAAATTCCGGGATCTTCGAAACTTTCGTTATTTATGGAGAACATCGGTGAAAACAGCATGTTGTTCGTCCACTTTTATTCGAGATTGCGAATAATACATAGTACCGTGTTAGTTTTCACTTTACTCGTGAATCGAGATCATGTTCGTTTGGAACCTTGCACTCTGGAGATTAACAATCACAATCTCACCATTAGATGCAAGATGGATTCTCGCAATTCCTTAGTGAATCCTCGATTTCCATGAGTACAAATTCCTATTCTGCATGAAGTAGTGTCTTCTATCGAAGACAGGGCCTGTTAGAAGTCTTACCAGAGTCCATTAGCAGGCCCATGAAAAAACGCATCGCTTTTTTGGGCCCCTTCTGCATCAGAAACATCAATCAGCAGCCTAAGAAACACGTATGACATCACAAACTTCGTGGTAGTACCCAAAACGCTTCGTCTTCTTTAACCCCTTGCCTTACGATTTATTTTTCAACAAAAGCGACACCAAGGTGGTTGGCTGAGCGTTCGAAGCTGCACAAATCGCAAACTTCCTATGATTTGTATATACACGTGCGCGGTACAATTAACTTTGCAAGATGTTTGATAAATAATTACGATTAGTTGATTATTAACAGGTTGAATGCCACGCCAATTTTACCGGAATTGTCCGTGGCGCCACGATGAAATTTCTATTTAGCGATACATATAACGATGAAATATTCTCTTGAATAGATAAATTACAGTATATAACCATGTTTGACATGTTAACTGCGACGGGGATCATCGGTGACTCCCGTGGCGCTGAAGTGCAATTAAATTATAAGTATTTTCATTTGTTTAAATTATATAATTTCCATCAATCTGGGCACGCCGGTCACCGGTGGCCCCCACGGCGCTGTAGCCAAGTCTAGTGCCGGTAATCGGTGACTCAACCGGCAGCCAACGTGTTAAGCAGGTGTGAATAATTCTCTATCTCGCTGTGTCCTCTCTTTCGTATTAGCCTCCGCGACATCGGTGATCGAAGAAACGTCGCCTAATTATCAAGCTTCACCCACAATTAAATAAAACCTGTAACCATTGAGCTCTTCTCTTCTGCACCATGAACGATGCCAAACGTCCTCGAAGTACCGATAAGAAGATAGGCACTATTCATCTTTTTCGAGACGGAAGTTAGCGAGGGTGGAATTGATCGGTGGACCAGTTGGCCGATTGTTTGGTACACGTTCCTTTGACGGAGAAAACAAGACGTGCAGTAGACAGCCGACGAAGCTCGACGCTGAGAGGCAAATAATTCATTTGCATCGACTCCCTCACTCTCGTTCCAAGGCAACGGGATCACTGGCGAAGCGACATTCCAGCTAACTCCTTGGCATTCGTCGTCTATACGAATGGAGCCGACATAGCGTTGGTCCATTTCGACCATTTAATGGATTTCATCCGAATTCACCGTCACGAGCCTGTTTGTTTTCACGCTGGCAGGAAAATTGGATGAAATCGGCCGAACGGTCGGCTATTTGGCTCGCCNACGTTATAGAATTAAGATTTATGCGCCATCTCAGGAGAAAAGCTATAATTATTTTCTAAAATGTCGATAAATTAAAATGTGACCTTACACGGGTCTATAGAGGGTTAACTTTTCACTTACCTACCACCGTATCAACGATCACTTGACCGTTTCGTTGTATTTCCTGCGAATTCTCGTAGAACGGAGTACAAGGGAGTATATTATCAGACGAAAGAGAGTAAAGCAGAATTCTCCACCGTGTCTTTCAGTTATTTTTCCACCGATCCTCTCTGCTTCTTTTGCAAATGGACGGGAAAAACCTTCTCGATAGGTTAATTCGTAAGTCACTAGTCCGAAGTCGAATCGAATCGGTCCAGACGAGAACTCCGATTAAATAAACAAGCGCATTGCGAGGACAGGTTAGGTGATAGATGTAGGAATAAATAGGAGGCGAATGTAGCCGCGGGATGCTGGCTCGCATACGCTCGAAGGGAATACGTCGTTAGGTTTAAAGTCCTATTCTCATGCGGCATAAACTCGGTACTGCGGCGTCGTTAGATCCACGGAAGACGTTCTTACGGCGAGCATTTCGAGGGAATTCCGTTAGAGGATCGAAGCGGAACAACTTCGATTCGGGGATCTCGGTGGAATACTTCGATTGCCTCTATGATAGCGCAATTCCGGGGTTTACACGAAGGCCGTGGGATACCTTAGTCCGCCGGAGTTCGCGACGTAAGGTGATTCCAAGACAAATGGACCATTCCCAGAGCTCGGTTTCGGCTTCTTCCGCCACCGGGTTGCGCCCGCCTCGAGATTCTCATATTGGCCAACGTTTTGGGCAGGATCTCGTTTAATGGGCAGCGGTAAACTGTGTCTGCCCTACGCCGCTTCGAAATGCTAAATTGCCGCGTTGCCTTCGAAGCTGTTTAACCGGAGGAGCACAGTTCCAGCCGCTGTTTTATCGCCAACGCGAACATTCGTCTTCATACAAGCTCGTTTCGACGAACAACACTTCCGTCAAATTGTTCGGAATAAAAACTACGCGACAACGCGAGCTTTCGACGGTCGAAACGATTCGAAACTCACTGATCGCAGGAAATGCTGGTCAAGGTACAGTTAATCGGTATAGTTCGATTTTGGAGGAGAATAAATTGGAGAAGCGAATTGATAAAGGATATAACGCGGTCAACGCGTATCTCGAATCGAACTTTCCAACCTACTTTCAAATTTCTGAAATCTTACACCTCACGCCGCATTGAACGTGCTAACCCATTTTCCGCGACTTATACGTTAAAACTTCAACTCCAAGCTTATATTGCAGTTTATTTATCTATTCTTCCGCTCCAAATAAGCCGATATAAACGTCGCGACGAGTTTTCCTTCAACTCTCCGTTGGTGTTATACGTATATTAGCACACGCTAATCTTCGATTCGCGAAATCGGAAACGTAACCCGTAGAAATCACTCAGTGAAGTTCTAATCGCGTGATCGAAGAGTTAAACTTGTTTTATTATCCCTTTGCACTTGAGAGGTGACTCTCAGTCACCATTCGTTATTCGTGCCATAGCTTGAATTCGAATAAGCGATAATAACTATTGTAGGAAGCTTAATTTTAGGAAAGTAGGATTACGGGATAACATCAAAGTTACCGATAGACAAATGTTGCTTTTTTCGAAATCAAACGGTGAGTTTCGCGAGCTTTACAGGGGGATGAAGCACGATTCGACGAAAGCTTTGAAAGAGAGACCTTCGACGGTATATGCAGAGACTTTTCTGAGATTTGAGAGACTAGAGAGATTTGAGAGATCCGAGAATATCGTCGTCAAATTCGTTTTTTGTGTTCCCACTCGTTAAAGAGTGAAATTTCGTGAGTTCTATTAGTTCCCTTAACTGTTCTCGTTGTATCTTCGATTCTTTCTATAAACCAAGGCGAAAGAAAACCCACCTTTGGTTTTCTACGCTATATTAAAA
>NIJG01000123.1:8533577-8551431 GCA_002201625.1 Euglossa dilemma
CTCGAAGTTACGTATTCTTCGATAAATTCCTCGTAAAGGGATCGACTAGAGGAAAAATGATTAATTCGCTAATTAAGAGCTCAAACATCCCTTACAGCCGCGTCCACCGATTCCTGGGGATTTCGACACATGAATCTCAAGGCGCGATAAATCAACGTTGCACACGAACACGGTGCTCCTCGTCTTAGCTGTCTTTTTGCCCAAATTATGTAGCACAGCTAAGAAATGAGGGTGGAAAAAGAAGCGAGGCAGGATATCGTGTTGCTGTGTTAACAGCCGCCATAAATTGCCGTGGAATCTTACGAGAGGATCGCAGGGACGATGCAACGGTGTTCGCTTGCCAAAATAAGTCGTGTAGCGGTTGTTTATCCGTGTTGTGTAGTGGATGCATCGCGGCGTTACACTTTCCCGTGCTTTTCACTTGGAAATTAAGATAATAAGGGGCAATTTGGCAGTCACACCGCTTGCGGGGTGGAAAGTTAAATCCTTCGCGGGGTAACTGCGGACGTGTATTATGCTAATCCGTCAATATAATCAGAAGCTGCCGCAATCCTGTGGTTCGCCGGCTGCTTACGCTTCAACTCGCAAACGTAGCAACAGCTAGCATTTAATATAATCGGAGGAACGTTCTACCTGCCCGAAAGGTTTCTGTCAATTCTCTGACAATAATCGCGGTTGTACGCGAACACGACGGGGTTTATTCCGCGCAATTTGCCCAGCTAAGCTACTCGAAAGAATCAGTGCTTGGTATGAGTGTCTCATAGAAGGCTGAGGGTAATTTCGGGTGGAAGTTGGCGGTAATGTACCGAGGTAACTTATAAGGTGGCTAATGTACTAACGTAATTGGGTAATGACGAGTCGGTGTATCATTTCTGAAGTGTATCGGTGGTAAAACGGAAGCTTGATGACATAGAAGTACCTGAAGTAATATTTCAGAGACCATTCGAAGTTCTAGCTAGCCTAGTTTCGTTTTAGTTGTTTAGTTTTTTAGTTCTTTATTTTAGTTTTTTAGTTTAGTCTTCGTTTCGTTAGTCTAATTTCTTTTTATTTTTTTTTAAACCATCAGTATGGATTTTTTCACACAGATTTTGTATGTATCCTCCTTTGATGCTTCAATTACGGTACGATTTTTTTCTTTTAGGATTCGTTCGCTATTAACGAATATTCAGGTGTCGATATTACTGTATACAGAAGGTATGAACATCGAGATCAGTGTCCATTTGCACACANAAGTTCTAGCTAGCCTAGTTTCGTTTTAGTTGTTTAGTTTTTTAGTTCTTTATTTTAGTTTTTTAGTTTAGTCTTCGTTTCGTTAGTCTAATTTCGTTTTATTTTTTTTTAAACCATCAGTATGGATTTTTTCACACAGATTTTGTATGTATCCTCCTTTGATGCTTCAATTACGGTACGATTTTTTTCTTTTAGGATTCGTTCGCTATTAACGAATATTCTGGTGTCGATATTACTGTATACAGAAGGTATGAACATCGAGATCAGTGTCCATTTGCACACAGCCTAATTTATAACGTCGTATAAAGCTTGCATTTGGGTCGCGACCCAAATCGTAAAGTCGGCTCTGAAGTTGAGCGATATCGGGAATATGAATATTTTGCACGAGTAGACAGTGCTGTAAAGTAGATCTAGGTTTTCGTTTCATTAAATATACAGGCGAATATAGAATGCAGTGTCGTGGAATAATCCTGTTACATTGAAAATAATTTACACGAGTTCGGACAAGGCAAACACGTGTAACTTCGTTGAAACTCATTTCGCGGTTTCGAAATTTTTCGATATTTATTATCTCGCGAGTTCTAACTATTTTCCGATAATCCAATTATGGTTTGAAATATTTTTAAACTCCAGATAATGAATAATAAATTCTAACGTTAATAATTCTTCGTGTTACAGGTAAGGAGCATCTGAAATCGATGTTTTATCCGCTGTTCTGTATTTGGATCATAACGCCGTTCCGGTGAGTGACACTGAAACGCATTACACGACAGATTTAACTTAATGGTTTCCATTCTACTTTGCTTCGCGTTCACTGTCGTTTATACGTATTTTCGAGATCTATATCGATCGTTCCGAAAAATCCCTCTGCATGCCAAGACTTGGTCGGGTTCGATCAAGGTAAGCTGATTACGTTACATAAAACATTGGAAGCGCGATGGACGCACTGCTTAGGTTACCAAGATTGCGTAAAATATGTATTTATACAGCTCGTGCGTTTACATGCCTGGCTGCTTACACGAAATCGTGTTTGCGCGAGAAATATTGGAAGAGCATAACCGATTAGCATTATCGATTCGAAACAAATCTGCTTGTCGAGAAAATACGGGCAAGCTCGCTTGCTTTTGACCGGATACCGGTCGGTAAATGCTCCGCCATTTTATCTCCGTTACGTCACGTTTAATCCCTTCCTTTTGCGTCATTACATTCTCCAGAAATTTTCGTATTTTTACATTCCCTCTCCTTTCTCTGACTCGTTCCCCTTTTCGCAAATTTAAACGAGACGTTTCGTTTTATTTATAAATTCGTAATTTGTAAATAAACAAAACAGTTCGATAATGGTACCGTAACAGTTCTATATTAATGTCACAATAATTTAATAATAGCAATTGTAATTACCTAAAATACGGTAGTAATATAATATTGAAGGGTGATTAACGTTCACACCGTGATAAGCATCCATCTATAACAGCGAGAAGCGTATAAACCCTTAAGTTCTTAGGTCCTTAGGCCTAAAAAAAAAATAAAATAAAAGAAACTGCAGCTATAAAACACTCGATAACACGGTGTCTTGCAGTAGCTCGATAAAACCTTCGTAGCATTCCAGGAAAGTCTCGCAATCCCAGATCATCTTAAACAAACACAGTCCGTCTCAGCCGCTTCTGTTTCAAGTAGAAAATGCAACACCTCTGGGCATCGATATTCCGATTTTATCGAGCATCGAGGCCCGTCCTGTGACAGAAACGCGACAGGGTTTTTCCAGGAGAACGTAGTCGAACGTCAGACATAATCAGGGAGTATTTGGGGAAGGATCGAGTCGTAAGCGGGTGCTTGGTCCCCGAAGAATCCGGCATAACGGCAGCAGGCTCGATTCTGCTGAAGAGCCATACATTCGTATATTTATAGTTGGATTTGCCTGGGATATCGCCGACCAGAGACCGGCGTCTCTGTCGTCGACGCGAGGTTACGACGTCTGGCTGTAAGCCGGGTATCGCCGCTTGTAATTCCGGCTTCGGCAATATGCAACCGCCGTTCGATTAACCCCCCGGGCAGCCGACACCCCTAATTTCGTGGCTGCTTACCCTAAACGCGGTTCAAAGGAAGTTATGGCAGGCAATAACCTGCGACGGTGATTTAAGAAACTCCAGAGCTTATTAGCCGGCTTCCCACCACTCCTCGGAAATCGTGTAGTCTTGTTACAAGAGATCAAAATGGAGACGGAGTGTTGCATTTCGTATAAATGGTGGTTTATTGCGTTTTGATTTATTCATTGCACTGTTATAGTGTGTCTTCTCTTTGTGATCTTCGAATTTCCATTCTGACGTCTAAATATTCCCATCTATCTATAGTCCTTGAACCTAGACAGAAAGTTCCCATTTTATAGTGATAGAAAATTGTGGATTACTCGGAAAGGGTGAAGTCTTGTTACAGGAGATTAAAATAGAGACAGAGATTTGTTTTTCGAATAAATGGTTTATTGCGTTTTGATTTATTCCTTGCACTGTCATAGTGTCCCCTCTCTGTGACTTTCGAATTCGTATTCTGACGTCTAAATATTCCCAATATTACCTATGGTCCTTGAATCTCGACGATGTCTTCCTAGAAATCGGACGAGGAGCTTATTCCCGCCAGAAAACGAACGGTTTCGTTGAAAGTTCCCATATTATAGTCTTAGAAAATTGTGGATTACTCGGAAAGGGTGAAGTCTTGTTATAGGAGATCAAAATGGAGACAGAGTTTTGCTTTTCGAATAAATGGTTTATTGCGTTTTGATTTATTCCTTGCACTGTCATAGTGTCGTTCCATCTCTATGACCTTCGAATTCCGTTTCTGACGTCCGAGTCCGACGTCTAAATATTCCCAATATTACCTATAGTCCTTGAATCTCGACGATGTCTTCCTAGAAATTGGACGAGAAGCTTATTCCCGCCAGAAAATGAATAGCATCGATGAAAGTTCACATATTATATTGTTAGAAAATTGTGGATTACTCGGAAAGAGTGAAATTTTGTTATAGGAGATTAAAATAGAGACGGAGTATTGCTTTTCGAATAAGTGATTTATTGCGTTCTTGATTGGAAAACGAATATTTTAAAATTTATTTCTTACGCTGTCATAGAATCTTCTCTCTGTGATCTTAGTCGAATTCCGAATCTGCTTATAATCCTTGAGTCTCGACAGAATCTTCCTAGAAATCAGATGAGAAGCTTATTCCCTCTAGAAAATAAATAGCATCGATAAAAGTTCTGATATTATAGTGTAAGAAAATTATTGATTATATGTTTAGAGTCACCTATTTCTTAACTCATTCGTCCACAATATTCCGTACGATTCGTGACAAGGTAATAGAGTCAAACAACACGGGTTAGGCTTGTGGATGTCTTTTGCCGATGTTTCGTGTCCCAGTTACGTGTTATTCTTCGCCACGGACGCACGGAATGGCTAGACGTGTGACTGACTTTGCTGTTGATTATGGCACGTAAATCGTAGTGTAATAATAAGCGAGCTCAGGCTACCAATAAGGCAACGCGAGTGAGGAGCACGTAACGGCAATAATCCGTGTCTCAAAATGGATTTGCAGTCTCTTCGATTTTTGGCAAAACGGACAAAAAATAACCACCATTAAAATGGCAGCTCGAGGAGCAGACGACACAGTTTGATAACACAATTAATTTAAATCAGAAACGACATGTGAAAATATTGTATCAGAGAAACTAAAGTAAGCACAATCGGCTACCAAGTGATAGAATTATTTAATTCGCCATTTTTTCTCATCTTCTCATAGTAGAATATGTTTATTCTCTATATTCATTTCCAAAAACACCAAGAGCTTCGAATTAATAGGAATCTGTTTTATTTCCTTATTACTAGAGTCTCATAACTCACGCTTGTCAGATCGATGGGATTAATCCTTTGTAAGAGTCTATAAGTCATCGTTACACGAAGAGCATATTGCCTCGAATTGGTCTAAAATCTCACCACTACCCCTAATAGACACTACCAGTAGAAAAACACGCAACCAATCACCACAGACCAGATAAAAGGAATTCAAAACCAAAACATCAAGTCGCATATACAACATTCGATCTAACACATTCACTCTCTATACTATTGTGAAATGAAGACCTACAAAACCTCAATTGAACCAGCTTATGTTCGTAAATAAGACATTAAGCATTGACCGATTAATTTTCCCTATAGAAATACAATGTTCACAGTTTTACTTACCTTTTCGTGAATTTTGACAATTGTATCAACATTTCCGACCAACGTGGTGAGCCTGAAAAATTGCACAAATAAAAGGAGAAAAATTCGCGAATTTCTATGAATTCGAACTCAAGACTATCTTTATTCGTTTTAATGGAACGATTCGAGTCTATCCACGCGTTTGTTTCAACTAAGATTACGCATTCGGTCCTCTATAGTCATTTTCATGCACTCACGTATGCTGCATGTTCGAGGCACGTTAACGGAGCGAAAGCAAAGGTAAATACACATATGCGAGTGCGACGATAATGTAATGGGACAGACAGGGGAAGCCGAAATCTTTTAATCCGACTGCGATTATCGACTGATCGATACCGAATTATTTTTCTCTTTGCACGCTTTACCCGATACGATTGAGGTATTACGTCTGGTGTCCTGGCAGATAATGCGTTCATTATGAATCGTATCACTCGACGAGCGAATTTGCATTATTTCATCGATACACATGATCGGCTAAATAACCAGATACATTTTTAACCCGTTGGATGTAGCTACCTAATTAATATTCTTAATACCGTTAATAGTTAATATTATTCGGGATTTAAAATTTAAGATCGTGAATTAATTTCGATACGGAATTCACCTGANTACCTAATTAATATTCTTAATACCGTTAATAGTTAATATTATTCGGGATTTAAAATTTAAGATCGTGAATTAATTTCGATACGGAATTCACCTGACACGTGTCTCATTCAAGCCGATCGGAACTTCGTAAAAATGACTATGAATGGTGTGTTACCCGTAATAACGAGGTTTGCATTGCTAATTTTTATTTTACCCGGCCACCGGAAATATGCAAACACGGCCGCGTTTCGGTAATAATATACAGAGAGAGACGAATATGTAAATATCGATATTAAATTATTACCGAAATAATTCCGACTCCGGTCTTGTTGCATAATCAACGTCGCGTTGCGTGACTCTTGGAAACGTCACCAAGCCCGTCGAACAGGTGCCAGCTTCCGACTCTAATACCTTTCGAGCACGTCGAAACGATTTTCGATGTTGATTCCCTCTCAAAAGGGAAGA
Organism: Euglossa dilemma; assembly: GCA_002201625.1. NCBI lineage: Eukaryota > Metazoa > Arthropoda > Insecta > Hymenoptera > Apidae > Euglossa > Euglossa dilemma. The sequence goes on from NIJG01000123.1 coordinate 8,540,106, forward strand.
TGCTTCTCGCGAAACGTTTTAAAATATTGTCAGATCCTGGCGTATACGATGTGAACGTAAAACGGTGCATCAACGTGTAACGTTAAGGGATCAACGTCAATATACGTCGTTGGGCGAGAGTAGCGACTCAAACTCCATTCTGTTCAAACATCCTCGAGAGTTTTGCTCGGATTTCAAGGGTTCCCGGAGTATTCCTGCAGTTGATTGTATTTTCCACGATGAGCAGCCAGTCGTCGTGAAACTATTTCATTCCTTACAATTAAAAGGACGAGCATCGATCAATCTTCCTTTCGTTTCTGGATATTGCGAAATGTGAAAAGTCTCGATTTGCGCGTATTGTCGGAAAATTTCGTCGTCGAATCGTAAAATCGCGCGAAAATTCGAAAGTTAGGTGACAGAGTGAGAGAGTCCGCTTCGGTTCGCCGGTGCTCGTTATCTAGAAATTTCGTTGCCGAACAAAAGGATAAATTCCGAATGGCATACATTAATTCCGTATTTATTGTTAACACCGAGTTTCGGTAGAATCTACATAATTTGTATAATTCCTAGCGGTTTACATATATTTCTTCCACCGCAATTCGCCGATTCGTGTAAAATAGCGCCGTGATTATTGTCGCGCGGCAGCCCCGTGCCAAATTTCTTGACTCATGCGATAGACACGTCGAGTTTCGTGCCAAAAATTTCGAAATAGGCGGGTATCATTGTGCGATATCAATGGAACCCATGATAACGGCAGCTCGGACCGAATATTCGATTATTTGCGTACAACTCTCTTCTTATTCGCGCGTCTCGATGGATATAACGATAGAAATCGCAAATTAATTTCCATCTTCGAAATGGAATATTAAATGATCGTTTGTAGGTTTTCGAGAACGTTGCACTTTAGAAATGATCGCATGATTTTCCCAGAATCAAGTATATAGGCTGAGAAAACGAGACGAGAGGATAATAGTTCTCGCGTGCCAAAAATCGTAACACGTCTGATGCGGTTGTCTAACAATTCATATTTACAACGATGTCTTTTATAACGTTGATGATAATTTATGCGCTTGTTGACTCGAATGCGTAGGTACAATGTGCCCTGGAAACGGAATATGGGTCACGCGAGATGAAACGACAAAAATGGCGATGGTTCTCATTATTCTCCATGCCGAGACTAACGAAACGACTAAGAAATCTAAACTTCCCTAGAAAATGGAACACATTCGTAGAATTCTATTCGTTTGGAAGGATCATTTCCAAAAATAATTTCACCAAGAAATCTGAACTATCCTACAAAAAGGAAACACAGTCATAGTATTCTATTCGTTCCGAACGATCATTTCCAAAGATATTTCAGTGCTCGCGAGACAGAGGAAATTTCTCCGACGAATCTTCTCACACGCGTATCACTGCTGGTCCATCCCTTTTCACCTCAAAGCTGGGAACAAAACGCGAATCCAAGGAAGAAGGTTCCGCGGCGATGTAGGAAGAAAGGCTGAAAGCCGAGGTGGAAAAAGGCGCATAAGAAAATGGAAAAAAGCAGCGGGAAGCACGTGGTCTTTGAAAGATCAGAGGGCGAGATGGAAGAGCGTTAAAAGGGCTCTCGAAGCTGTTTTTCGGCAGCAGGAACAGGGTCTCGTTTCGGGTTACTTTTCGGAAGGCAGGGAAAACAACACGCGCGACGCTTGGAAGGCGGCGGCGCGAGCGTGTGCGAGCGTGTGCGAGCGTGTGCAAGCATGCGGCCGGGCGCAGCGAAGATTTGGAGCGGCGCCAACGCCTCTCTCACGCTGCATCTGCATTTCGCAGATGTGAAAATAGCACCGGGCCCGCTAATTCGTATCTGCATATTCGAGGCTTCTCGCGTCGCGGTAGCCTCTCTCTCTCTCTCTCTCGCGGGCACGGCATTTCCCTAATTTCCAAATGGAATGACGTAACGCGCGGAATACCGGCCACGGGAATTCGATTTTTCCTCTTTTTCCCGTCTTCGTTTCTCCGCTCACTTCCGCTTCTGAGCCTCCGGCAATTTTTACGATATCGACCATACCTCTGTCCGGTCCGATGTAACCGGTTATGGCTAACTTTATTGCACGCTGGTCGCCTTGCTCGCGTTTAATTGAAGCACGATACGTGAATCGCGTTCTATCGGCCTCACAATGCGCGTCTAAATTAGGCGCTCGCGGGCTATGCGCGCGATTTGAATTATAATACCCGGATCAGTGAATGGATGGGTTCCTGGAGAGCTTCTCGAGATCCGCACTCTCCGACAGCGATTCATCGAACGCTCCGATTCGCTCCGCTCCCGAGCTTTTCCTTTACCTTTGTCTCGTTGCTCCGCGCGTTCGATTTTCTATTTATTTTTTCCCCTTTTCCCGCGCCGCGGGTATTATCGCCGGCTTTTTATTACTTGTCCAGTTTCGGATCGATCGGATCCGATCCGGCTCGAGATCCTCGAAATCCGCGCCGGTTTTTTTTTGCTTCCCGCGCGGAAGCGTAGAATCGGTGGTTAATGATCACAGGCAGGTGCGATGGAATCGAACGAAACGGAATCGATACTCGCCCGATGAATATCTCGTTTGATACGTCGATAGAGGTGGAAGAGCTTGGAACTTCCTGTCGAGAGAGCTTATTAACTTTCCGCGATGCGCCATTCGGCAAGATTCAGTGAAGTTTCGGTGTCTATTGCCTATACGGATTTCGGATTCGTGTAATTAACCAGCCAGCTGTTTTAGGTGTCGGGAAAGGTCCCGTGGTTCTGTGCGAGGCGAGGTTAAATCCTGTCTTCGATTTTCGTCGTGAAATAATAAATTCTATTCATTCCGAACGATTTGAGCTATGAAATAGGGAAAGGTTGAACTGTTTTATCATCGAGGACTCAGGATTTCGGTAATTCTGTTTCTTGTTTCAAAGATCGAATCGTTTCCTCTCTCTTTGTACAATTTTCCGTCGCGATAATTCGAATTTTATATGTTTCGTGATTTTTCATTTTTATCAGGTCTAGTAATAATTAACGTCGTTTTTAGCATTCGTTTAAAATCCTGCTAACTTCATCAACATAACATACAAACACGTGACACATACAGAAAGTGTGAAGTGTAATTATCAAGCTTTGCTGCAAAAAGTTTGCATTTGAACAGTTTTATTTTGCGAATCTAGGGTTAAAAAGATGGCGAATGAAAAGAATATTCGGCATTGCATCTTTTACGAGTTTTAGTTGGAAGAAAAGCAAATATGGCTGTAAAAAATATCTGCACTGCTTTGGGTCAAGATGCTGTTGCGAAGTGTATAGTGGATAATTGGAAAGGTTAGCTCGAGATTTAAGAGAAAAGGAACCCGCACTGATTAATCGAAAGAGCGTAATTCTTCATGAGGATAACGCAGGACCGCATACTGCAAGATTCACGACGGAAAAACTACGCCAGTTCGGATGGGAAGTTCTTCCTCAACCTGCATATTCTCCTGATATATTGCCCCTTCCGATTATCATTTGTTTCGTTCCTTGGAAAATTTTCTTCTTGGAAAACATTTCGATAACGAAGAGTGCCTGAAAAATGCCTTGACCGAATTATTTGAATCGAAATCGCAAGAATTTTACAATAGAGGGATTAAGATGCAACTATATCGTTGATTAAATTATTTTGTTTCGTTCAAACAAATTAGTTTTAAAAATGTATTGGAGAACGACATTAACCCTTTGACTACTGTGGGCGTCTATAGGCGCTCTCAGTGTCACAAACGCAAAATTACTGAGCGTTTTCAGTATCACAAACGCAAAATTTCTCAGCGCTTTCAGTATCAGAAACGCAAAATTCCTGAGCGTTCTCAGTATCACAAATGCAAAATTTCTAAGCTCCTATAGACACCCACAGTAGTCAAAGAGTTAAAAGAATAAAAAGTCTTTATAACAAAGTCAAAATACTATTTAATATTTTGTGCTATATCGGAAATATATTTTCCATACCAAAAAACGACAAATAGGATTGGAAAACCATATGAAAAAATATTTTAACTCTTTTTTTACATAATATACCTCCGAATTTAAACTATATACCATAAATTCATAATCACACTTTCTAGGAAAATTCGCCGTAGCGAAAGGGTTAATTATTATTATACCTGACAAATTCCTCTTTGTTTCGTGTTCCAAAAAAAAAAAATAGAGAGAAAGAAAAAAAGAAAGATTCGATAGGTTTGAAAGACGACGTGGCCTTGAAGCCGCGACCAAACCCATTTATAAAGTTATATGGAAGACCCGATCAAATCCTTTCCTCGTCAACAACGTAAAGATTAGATAGCAGTCTCAGCCCTTCGACATGCTCCTTCGGCCGGGAATATTCAGCCACGGTGCAAAGCAGCTTAGTGTCAGCCTGGGATGCGTCAAGACCATGGAAAGTACGGAAAATAACCCCGTCAAACTTTTCCCCGTCCCGGGAAAGTGTTGGGCGAATCTTACGCGGGAAATGGACCGATCGTGGCGGTGGATCCTCGCTCATAACTCGCCCTCTATAGCCCTTGATTGACTTCCTTCTGTGACATCGGGAAAGTGGCCTGCGCCTCTTCTCAGACACCGAGGAAGCGGTTCGTGGCACTCGCGGTCGAGGAAGGGAAGCGGTTTATGTCAGCATTGGGCAATTAGGCAGGATGCTCCTCCATTCGCCCCTTCATCTCGTTCAGAGCAGACGACCACGGAAAGGTGGCTTCTGTTGAGAGCAACCAATCTCGTTTGGGGACTGAAGTGCACCGACTGGGATTCTTCCACCACTCGGGACGCGTCCCTTCTTTCTCGCCAAGGGGTCGTTAAACGTTCCTCTGATGCTCTTTGAACTCAGTCCCACGGCAAGAACTTGCTAACGCGCTGTTTGCTAATTCGTTAATAACAATGTCCGACACGAGTTCCAATTTGTAATATCCATCCGACAGTCCTTCTAGAGTTTACTTTCGCCAACGGGAATCCGTAATCGAAATTCCTCCATCGTCCTCGGTTTTCTAGAATTGCGAGCTCTTCTGAAAACGAAAATCTAGCGTTAAAAGTTAGGTAGAGTAGATGTCTGGAATTGTAATTATACGTGTCTTTGAATAATTATAACTGGTTGAAAAAATGATGCATGGAACGGTGAATACAAATATAAGTACAAAATTAAAATTCTTGCCAATGACGGGCACTCGGCACTTCTTCGATTGATTTCAAAATACCTGAGAAATGACCTTTGTTCTTTGAGTAAATTTCCATTAACGCGATTCGTTATAGTCAGTTAACGCGAGATTCTGTTGCAACAATTCGTTCACGGTTAGACGAATTCTTTTAATTTAATCGAGACGCCATCGTCCCATTTCGTATCAATTTACCAATCTTTTTCCTCGTTACTTTTTCATTTTCTGTAAAGGCGATGTGAAATAATTTGCGTAAAACGTCAAACGAAGTTCAATAAGTGATATATCCGCTCCGCTATTTTCGCATATATTTATTCTAATTATTTGCTCGGATTGATCGACAATTACCGACCAATCGTGATCTAATTTTCTAAATTAAGGTTCTTCGAAGAATTTGAATGAAAACGATCGCTAGAATGGAGCTTGCGGAAGCGGTAGATTAGGATAAGAAAATTCCGATACCTGCTAATTAATTTGACTTCTGACATTTCGAACCTATTGATCATTGTGCACTCGAAATAGTAATTCATTGAAGTGTTAGACCGGTTAATTTTAGCAACCTCGTAATCTTAGAAGAATTCAGGCGCTGGCGTCTTTGCAAGAATGCCTACCCTCATTTATAAATCCGTCGCGTAATCCGTTTACTTTCGTACAAAGGTGTAATCAGCAGAGTTAGCCAATCGGATACGGAGAAACGAAAACTCGGGAATGATCGAATATCCTCGCAAATTTATATCAATTATTTATCGTTATACATTTCGACTATTTCGGAGAATTATTTCTTCGTAGAAACTCCGTTCCCTTTTCGATTAATGGCAAATTACCACCGAAAGGTCACGATACGTCGATGCAGCTGTCGAAAGTTTATATTTATTTCTACCGCGTAAGCCGTAATTCCCTAGATTCCCTGGCATTCCCGGTGTCATCGTGGGCATATAAAAATTTCCCTGCGCGTTCTCCTTCGCGGACATAAAAATTCTTTTTCCGTCATCGTGCTCGTAAGAAACGTCGTAATCGGACAGCTGAAATTCCGAACGTTTCCCGGGAACGTTTACGAGCATTTGTCTTCTTCCATTCTGCAGCAGTTCAGCTGCAAAATGCAATACGGCTCGCCTTCCCTCTTTCTTCCCTTTTTTCCTTATTCTTCCTACCGTCGCACGCTACGTGTTTGATGATAGAAACATCGGTATTTCCGCTCGCTCGAGTTCGATATCTTCGTTCCAGACGATGCGCAGACCTAGCTAGCTCGGCCTTTGAGAAAGTTTTTCTCTTTCGGTAATCGCGTTCGTCCTCGTAAATCATACGAGGACGTGACTCTAGCGAGTGCGACCGTGAACTAACGTTCCTCGTGTCTAGGTGATGGACAGGAGAGCTTCCGATCGTACGATGCACCCGGTTCCATCGAATTAAGGGGATCGAAACGTCGAACACCTGGCGCGGTGTTGTTCTCCGTGACAATTAATACCGATGACTGTGTCCTGGACGATTACCAGCGTTTCAGAAGCTCCGATACTCCAGTCTACTTTTATTTCCGTTCCTTTCGGTTCTTCCGTTTTCGATTTCCATCGCGAGGAAGAAAATTAAAGCGCTTTCGTTTGGAAACGAAGCGGTCACGTAAGAACTCGGCTCATAAACGAAAGCTTTCGACAAGAAGTTACTTATTCCGGTTCCTGTAACGTTGGACTAGTTTCGACTCTGTTTTGGACCATTACCAGGATCGAGAAACGTAAATACCCTTTTTTAACCTTTATTTTCGTTTTTTTTTCTTTCGAATTTTCTATTTTCGATATTCTCATTGCGAGAAAGAAAATTAAAGCGACGCGTGTTTTTGTTTGAAAACGGATCATAAACGAAAGCTTTCAACAAGAAGTTACTTATTATTCGGTTCCTGTAACGCTAGACTAGTTTCGACTCTGTTTTGTACGATTACCAAGATCGANAGAAACGTAAATACCCTTTTTTAACCTTTATTTTCGTTTTTTTTTCTTTCGAATTTTCTATTTTCGATATTCTCATTGCGAGAAAGAAAATTAAAACGACGCGTGTTTTTGTTTGAAAATGGATCATAAACGAAAGCTTTCAACAAGAAGTTATTTATTATTCGGTTCCTGTAACGCTAGACTAGTTTCGACTCTGTTTTGTACGATTACCAGGATCGAGAAACGTAAATACCCTTTTTTTTTAACTTTATTTTCGTTTTTTTTCAAATTTTCTATTTCTGATATTTCCATTGCGAGAAAGAAAATTAAAGCGACACGTGTTTTTGTTTGAAAACAAAGTGGTCACCTAAGAACTCGGTGCATAAACGAAAGCTTTTAATAACAGGTTAATTATTTTCTAGGTCTTGTAGCGCTAGATTATTTTTGATTCTGTTCTTGACGATTACCAAGATTCCAAAAACGCGGATACCCCTTTCTATTTTTATTTCCGTTTCTTTCGAAGTTTCTATTTCCGATATTCCCATTGTGAGAAAGAAAATTAAACCACCGCTTGTTTTCTTTTAAAAACGAAGCGGTCATGTAAGGACTTGGTTTATAAACGAAAGCTTTTAATAAAAGGTTAATTATTTTCTATGTCGTGTAGTGTTAGATTAATTTCAATTCTATCCTGGATAATTACCATAATTCGAAAAACGTGGATACCCTTTTCTATTTTTATTTCCGTTTCTTTCGAAGTTTCTATTTCCGATATTCCCATTGTGAGAAAGAAAATTAAAGCACCGCTTGTTTTCTTTTAAAAACCAAGCGGTCATGTAAGGACTAGGTTTATAAACGAAAGCTTTTAATAAAAGGTTAATTATTTTCTATATCGTGTAGTGTTAGATTAATTTCGATTCTATCCTGGATAATTACCATAATTCGAAAAACGCGGATACCTTTTTCTATCTTTATTTCCGTTTCTTTTGAATTTTCTATTCTCAATCTTCCCATTGCGAGAAAGAAAATTAAAGCGACGCGCATTTTCTTTTCAAAACGGAAAGGTCACGTACTAGTCTTCTTACCAGATAGCGATGATGTTTAACGCATCTTACCAGACTCGGTTCATAAACGAAAGCTTTCAACAAAGAGATTAATTATTCCCCGAGTCGTGTAACGCTAGACCAAGCAAGCTTCGTTCCATTTCTCTCTACGATGGGACAGATTTAATTTTCTGGGCGTGTTTTATCTCCATATTCCACGTCTTAATCAACTGTCGTTTAATTACCTCTCATCTCGGCGGCATGTGAAAGTTACGTTCGGTATTGCGCGTTCTTTCCTCGTAGTTCATTAATTATAACTCGAGCCGGTGACAAAGCTGAGTCGTCGCCGTTTCTCTCACACACGTTCACAAGGAAAGAACGAAACGAACGTTTATTCTCGACGGAGGCAGACGGATCGAAGCAGGTTTCTCTCAGTGCCGGAATCCGGGAGGTTACGTGATCGCTCAGCTACGTCCACTATGGTAACGAACAGAGCGCCATCGAGTTCATTTTCATCGCGAGAGGATTAAACGGGGCGCGATGAACTCGATGCTATGATCAATTAACAGTTTCCAAGTTGCGCGATAAGTAACGTCACTCGTTTAAAGGAACGTAGCCGAGCAGGGACCTTGGATTATATTTTCCCTCCTTTTCTCGTTCCTCCGTTGATTATGTATTGCTGGATGAAAACGCGTATTTACTCTGCCACGATGACAAAGTTGAAAGAGTTTAATGAAACATTTATCGTAACCGTTTATCGCGAAAGAAGCTTCTCTAGAGTAGAAATGGTGGGATTAATAGTTGTAAGGGAGTCAAATTACACACAATGTTCTACACAAAATCCGCTTATCGCGAAAGAAGCTTCTAAAGAATATAAAAGATGCAATTAATAGTGTCTAGTCCGAACTTTTATTTTTCGATGGTGCGGAATTCAAGCGATGTCTGCGTCTTATTAAAAATGCAAACTAATTCGGTTTGGGTTGTACGAGTTTGTTGCAGTTTGATGCAAGGAGGCAAAGTTTTTACAATGTTTGAAGATGCGTTGTTGGTGATGGTCGAATATTCTGTCTGTGCTGTTCTGTGTTTTTTTGGAATTCAACTGGAGTATGTTGTGATTGGTTAGTAGAGGATTTGGTGGTGGAAAAAATAGAGGTTTCTGATGAATTAGGAAGAAGAAACCGGCGTGGTCCTTCGGAGAATTGTTTTGAATCATAGTTCATCACTTCGATGGTTTGTCGCGCGTGTGTCCAGTCTGTTGAGTCTGATAAATGAAAATTTTCTGTTTTCAGAATTATTATATCACTAAATACGCTGGAAATGCGGTGAGTCACGTCTAATTTTCAGTGTTATTGTATGATGTAAAGTAGCGAAGTCTTTCGACCGTTATGAGTGAATAAACAATGAGTGTTAGGAACGAACAAACACTTGAAAGCGAGTATAATTCCAATTAGATACTTCACGACGTGTCTTTTGTTATTTGCAAAGGCTAATCGAGATCTAATTCACTCGTTTAGTACCAATTGCTTTGCTTTCTCCTCGTTTCCTCCGAGAAAATCCCGAATCTAAGTAGAAAACATTAGAACATCTGAAATCTTAGCTAATAACACGGATCCTTTCGTATTCTGCCCTCGACTACCCAAAACTCATCTCCTTTACACGTTCGTTTGGAATTCTCGCTGCGATATTACAGAACGTAGAACCATCGAATGCTGCAAATGCAAAGTAGCTAGCACGCTCGGTTTCATTTAACTCCACCCTTTCGCGGCCTAATCTCGGATCTTTTGTACCGTTCTAACGCTCTAATCTCAGCCGCTCGTTACGAACGTTCGCTGGAAATTTTCGTTCCCATATCATACTTCCTAACAAAATAATCCGAAAACTCAGACGCAGAACTGCACTTTTCTTCTCGCCTGATAGGTTGTATCGTTACGCGTGTACACGTCGCGTTTACTTACGTAACGTCGACTCTAAATTCCCGTTTCCTTATTGCGCCGTCGTGTACAACGTAAAACACTTTAATACCAGAAACGCAGAGTACCAGTCACTCCCGGTTTAACTATAGCCTTCCCCTGCTGCGTAACCTCGAACAATCAGGTCTTCCATGCATCTCTAACGCCCTAACATCGATCACTCGGTGTATACATCCGCGCTATAGCATTACGGTCGTTATAACGGTATCAAAAACAACGATGTACGAAACGCGGTTCAGAACGGAGAAATAATCGCGATAAGATACAGTTATTTCTCAGGGTAGCTTCCGGCCACCCTTTGCCCGATCGATTAATCGCGGACGCGTGTTTTTCCTCGGGGCCGTGCCCCCTGCGTTTCGTGCGACACCCTTATCGTCTGGCCTTCTCTTTTCCTTATTGCAATTCTTCATGACACAGGCTGATTTTTAGCCAGCCCGTTCTCATTATCGCGGCTCTGCTCCCGCGTTTATTCAAATTTTGATCGATAAACGATTATCCCTCGCTCGCTCTGAGGCTTCTTTAAAGAGTGATATTTTTCCTATTTTTCTTTTTTATCTTCTTCTTCTGTCGTTGAACGAGCGTTGGTTTTGAGTTCGGGTAACACGCCGTGGGAAATTTCGGAACGGATAAACTGAAAAGTTCGGAAAGTGGCGGTAGTTGAATTTTTTCTTTTCTTTTCTTTTTTTTTTGGTGGGGAGATCTCCGAAAGTTTAGCGAGAAGAAGCAGAGGGAAGTTTACGAGCGGGAAGTGTATCGATTTTTTCGCCAGAGGTGTCCGTGAGAGAATATTGAAAAATAAGGGATACTGAATTTTAAGAGCCGGTGTTTAACGAAGGTTGAAAATTTCAGGTGGAAAGTTCGAGCTTTAAGGCTGCAAATGAATTTTAAAGGGGAGCGTGTGCCGCGTGGTTAAGAAGGAAGTTCGCGGGAATTTCGCGGGGCAACGGGGGGTCAGAGTTGTCTATAATATGGTCCCGCGGAAGGAGTGGAACAAACAGCGAAATAAAATGAGATTTAAGCAAGAAAGTTATTAAACTTTGATTCGAGGTACAACGTTGTTCAGGAATGGAGCACGCTGAACTTTAAAATGGAAAGTTTTGGTAAGGTTCGGGTAAAGTTCGCGTCAGTGGGAACCCGGCATTCGAAATGGAACGTAGCGGGTTCGAAACGGCAGGGGTGTACGATTCGAAAGGGGTGGCCCGAAATTTTCAGGCACCGGACGATAAAATTTACGAAAGAAACGCGTTGAATTTCCTGCAGGAAATCA
>NIJG01000123.1:8551902-8569151 GCA_002201625.1 Euglossa dilemma
TTCGAAAAAGAAATTCTAAGGAATATCGTCAATGGTATATCAATTTCCACAAAAAATAGTCTTTAATTAATCTTCGTCACGACTATCAGATAGAAGCGATATAGCATACAAAATTCTTTTTTTCTTTTCTATCAACGTTTCATAGATCCCAAGCGCTTGTGGCGAATATCCAAATTGACTTTTTCCCTGTTTCCAAATTTTTTTCATTCCTTTTTTCGACATTTGAAAAACTAGCATTCCTCTGCAAGGCGTTTCCGTTACGAACGAATTCCCTGTATCGGTTTAACGTACCACAAACACACGTTGTTCGACAGTGAAGCGTGTTTCACAAAAGTTTCGACGCGATCAAAAGGTAACAGTGACTTGTCCGAAACTCGACTGTAATTTAGTTATAGTGAAAAATGGTAGCGATTTCGTTTAGATCGATATCGATTCGATATTTATATCGAGTTAGGAAGATGACCATTTATTCGCGAATATAAAATTATCATCGTATTTTTCGTATTTTTCCAATGAAGTTTATTTTTCCTATTTCTTTACTCTCCGATGTAATATTTTATGTTTGGTACACGCATTTTAATTAGAATTTTCGTGGATAGGCTAACCATGGATATTGTTAACCATCTATGAGCCCATAACTTTCAGGTCACATTTTAATTTATCGACATTTTGCAAAATAATTATAGCTTTTTTCATGATATTGCGCATAAATCTTAACTCTATGACGTTGCCAACACAACCAATACTAGTATTCATGGCCATTGCTAGGTTCATCAACCTGAAATAACAAAATAAATGCTGTGCAAACTGTCGGCAGTAAAACTACACGAAACCATTTGATCCAATTGATATTATTTGTGCTTTTCTCAGTGATTACCAAACTGAAAATAGTGGACATAATCTCTGGGTTAGTATATCAATAACAACCTATTTGTTTGCATTTCAATTTTCAATTTGTTACTGTTTTTGATGATACTGAATCACTATATCGAATATACACTATATTATACACTATATTGAATATATCGCAATAAAATTGTTTAAACGCAGAAATTTGGTTTCATTTGCATATATAGGTTTATAATTTTTGATTTTTCGTTCTCACAATTTTTTTTGGAGTTAAAACAAAAGTTTGGTCCATAGAGAGTTAATGTAAGTAAAACATTTACTAAAAAGAGACACAGATTTCGGTAAATGTTTGCAGAATCTTTTCCCTGTCGTATATCTGGTTAAATCCAATTCAGGTTGAATTTTGTTATTAAAAGCGATGCACGGGTTGACGGAGGACGGAAGTGTTATAAAATTACACTTTCGAAGAGGGATACGGTGGTTGAGAGATGGCGGTGACAAAGTTTTACGTCCAGAAAGTTCTTGAAAATGGTTCACTTGAAGACGATGCAAGGATCTTTAGAATTTTAGTTCGGCAGCGTTGGTCAAGTTATTACGAGAAGCCATAGAAATTTCTCTCTCTTAATAATTATTTACTCGCGTTCTAAAATTTCTCGAAATCCTCGAGAATTCCTATCAAATCAAAGAGCGATGCTTCAACCCGAAATCAGAAACTTTAGCAAATTGTAACCGAATATGAATCCCTCTGTTACATTTTGCAAGAAAAATTCCGTTTCTCCTGTTCATCCTATTACATTTTACTCGAAGGAAATTACTCGCGTAACATTAATGTATCCAGAAAAAAAGATAATTCGTACATAGACGTTCGAGTGAAACTCATTAATTCCGCGCAAAGCCGCGAGATTTAGAAATTACGTTTCAAACTACGTTGCATTTGCTCGAAGCACCGTTGTACATCGTTACCATAAGCTGTTCGGTTACCGAGCAATGCATTCGAAGCAATTATTCTCGGCTTTCGAATGAAAATGATAGATTAAAGGTTGCCATTCATCAGCTGATGACAATTAAAAATTTACCACTTCGTTCCTCGCCATCCGATAACATCTCCGGTTATCGTACTTCGACTACGAATCTCGAAAGAACTCTCAGAAAGATTCTACACACCCCTGTAATCCACCCTGGATACCTAGAATTACATCCGCTGAAGTATTCCCAGAGATCTCGTCGTTTTTCCCAACGACTGGAATCGCGCGGCTGTCATTCACGACGCGTAGAACACGAGGAATTCGTAGCGGAATCGTAGAATAGGACCCTTTGTGTCGGGCTAATCCGCGAGCGTAAAAATGGCGGATGGCGCGAGACCGGGAAGCAATCGCGCGACGGTTCGAATGAAAACCGGCGACAATCGGGTTCCTGACGGCAATAGAGCTCCGCGAATTCTCCGGCGTGCATCCGGTGATGCGATTTCTGCAATCCGCAATCGGCGAACGACGTTTGCGGCCGCGGCGTTCCCTCGCGGCCCGTTATGAATCGGATATTAATCGCGGCTAAACGATCGAGGATTGCTGTAATTCGTTTCGGTCTGTTATCAATCTGTAACGAGCACGTGGCCTGGCCTGAGTTTTCCGATCGAATCGACCCTCGGATTACGGGATTGGCTGGCATTGTGTACCCCGGGGCAAAAACGGAAGCCCCTTCGCTCGGGTTCACGACCGGTTCCGCATCGCGACCATCCTCGAATGTTTCGTTTTATTAAAAGCTAAGAGGAGCTGCCTGCCGGTACTCTCTGCCAGCCACGGAAACCTCGATCGAACACGCTTCCGCGGGGAGGATGATCGTGAGTTACGCAAATGGGTAACGTCGGTTTGATTGCGTTTCGATCTCGATGGAACGGCGAAATGGTAAACGGGGGAAGTTCGATGGTTTATCGAGGTTTAACTCGCAAGGATTTTTCCCGGTTTCGCTTTCCATAGACGGCCTCGGATGTTTGCTTTGATTAATCCCTCGATTTAGATCGATACCGGTATTCGGAATCCTCGTCCGCGGATGGTTTGCCCGTTGTTTGGTCAAGGAAACACGCAGCGATATGTATTCTAAGAACGATGAATATTAATATCGTTATTAATATAATCGTGGAAGATCGTGAATTAATCTTTCAATTTTTGTTAACTGATTCGCATGGAAGAGTTGAAAATCGTGGAACAATGTTATCGATAAGAAAATATAATAACGAAACGTTGGTTCCTATCGAAGATTAATATCACTGATAACTTCTTTAGGATCCTTTTAGAACGGTAAATAAATAATACACTAAAAATTTAACTCCTTTTAAGCCAAGAGAGGAATTAATCCTTTGCACTCCAAATTGTAATTCAATTGTTGTTGTTTGATTCGCAATAAAGAGTTAAAATTCGTCGAACAATGTAATCGATAACAGAATATAATAACGATACGTTGGTTTCCTATCGTAAATTAATATCACGGATAACTTCTTTAGGATCCTTTTAGAACGGTAAATAAATAATATGCTAAAAATTGAATTCCTTTTACGCCAAACGGGAATTAATCCTCTGCACTCCAAATTGTATTTCAATTGTTGTTGTTTGATTCGTAATAAAGAGTTAAAATTCGTCGAACAATGTAATCGATATCAGAATATAATAACGATACGTTGGTTTCCTATCGAAAATTAATAACACGGATAACCTATTTAGGATCCTTTTAGAACGGTAAATAAATAATATGCTAAAAATTGAATTCCTTTTACGCCAAGCAGGAATTAATCCTTTGCACACCGAATTATATTTCAATTTTTGTTTGATTTGCAAGAAAGAGTTAAAATTCGTCGAACAATGTAATCGATAAGAAAATATACCAGCGAAACGTGAGTTTTCTATCGAAAATTAATAACACGGATAACCTGTTTAGGATCCTTTTAAAACGGTAAATAAATAATACGTTAAAAATTGAACTTCTCTTATTCCAATACCTATAAATTAGAAAAGAAGGTACCTAATCGAAAGAGGGGCCGATAGATGGAAATACTGGCGAGGATGTTTCGGCGTTAAATGTTTAAAATTTTCACAGTCCGGCTGATAGCATCTATTTCGTTTTATTACAGGGAAAGTGGGTTAACATTCCGTACAACGGTGTATACGTTCAATAATGTACATTTTACAACGTACACAGAACGTGCAGTCTGGTTTGAAGTAGTTTGTTTCGCGATACCATCGGACGACTGTTTGAACGTGACTATAGGATTTCGTCAATAAAACGCGAATCGTTTTGAAAAACTATTACGCGTCCCGGTCGCCATATGTTCGAAAAAACGAATTTCGATAAACGTTCGTAAGTTGCCGCGTATTCGTTCGTACATCTGCTGAAATTTCGCGGAAAAATTGGCGAGAGCCAGAGACACGCGTGTATCCGAGCGAAGTATATTCGCGGCACGGAATCGCGTGGAGAATATCGCTAAAATACCGCTAAAGGTCGCGATTTTTCGTTGAACTTGATTTTAATAAATCGCGTAATGTCACATTTGCATGCACACTCGATACTCGTTCCGCGATCACGTGCCCCACGTGATCTTTTTCACGTACAAGCGTAACAAAAGTAACGTAATTTCGGGGACTGGTTCTGGATGCAATAATATATCGACGACAGCTTGTCTGTTTTTGCGAAATTTTTACAGCCTGACCTGCTTTCGCGTCGTAAAATTCCGTTTTTATATTTACCTTCAATTTCCACGACTGACGAAATTATTATGCATAGCTGTAGATACGATTAAGTCTCTTCTAATTTAAATAATTCATTTCTTTCAAATTTAGGGTATTATTGCTATTTTTGCATCGATATTTTCGTATTACTCGTTTAAACACGATTTTTAATATCATGGATACGTAGAAAATCATGAAAATAAAGAATCGTGTATCGAATAAAATATATTATATATATATTCTCACGCGAAGCAGTTTACACATTCGAGAAAACCGTAACTGCTTCAACATTCACTAATTAAACAATCTCACTTCAGTTAAAAAAAATTGCAACAGTCGCGCGAGAAGACGCGGAAGATTGGCGTCGCGATGACGAAGACGTTACTCGATAACGACGCAAGCTGGTTCGTTACGGAAATTTAAGAGGGCTGTTTCGAGGTCGAGGTAACTTACCATTTCAATTACAGCGGTGAAATGGATTTCTGGACCGAGTTTCGCGACCGAAGTTATCGGGAATCTTAAAGCTGTTAATCTATCCACTGTTGAACTATCCGCGTCGTGACCGACTGGCCTACTGCGCCGTGTTATTTCTTATTTTAATTGCATCACAATTTCCATCATCTTTCCCGGACCTTTACTTCGCTCTTTTTCTCGCATAGTTAGCGTTACACGGGTTGGAGTCACGTTTCATTCCTTACGCGACGTAACGCCATACTCGCGTCGACGTTCCGCGTTGGAGTTAATTAAATTCAACCATCCCGAACATTCGTTTCGCAGTTAGAGAACGTTCGCTGGATTTTAATAAATCCCTTCTTCCGAGCCTGATCGCGAAACGTTTCGAACAACGCGATACTTTGATGCATATCGCCCCGTAATCCCAGGTGTTTGGCTTAATTCCGAGTTACCGCTACCCCTGTAAGTGTTATACGTTCCGTCGCAAAGGTGTAACTTGATTAACTAATTTGTTAGGAGGGTATCCGTTGGTTCTCGAGAATGGCTAGAATGTATTATTAGTTCCGCATGAGTAAAGCGGCGTGCATACGTGGGTGGGATAAATTAATCAAAACCTGCGGCCTCGTGGGAACGGTATGAAGGAAATTGTCGATTTATTCCGTAATTCCTGTACATTCGTAGTTTCTCCGTAAATATTTCTAAATAGACTGCAATTACATGCTTTGATAATTACCAAACTGATTCCGGACCTGCGTGCGTTTCCTTCCGTGATATTTAAAGTTAACCTGATCAAATCGAAAGATTTACACGTTGACTGCCAGACGCATTTTCGATGGTTTGCCCATGGCGCCAACTTTTCATTATTCGATGCATATTATGCTGAAATATTATTTGCAGCAGATAAAATGAATTATAAAATCGTGTTTGAAGCAGTTTTCGTGGNTATCGTCATTTGTTTAAATAATATATATTTCCATCAATCTGGGCGCGCCGGTCACCGGTGACCCCCACGGCAGCCAATATGTTAATTTCCAACTCGATCCACCGCTCATAGCTTCTCCTATCTTGCAACAATAATTTTATGAAAAAATTCTTTCTTTTATATCGTTCACTTAGACCGTTTCGTCACGATTCGATCGTTAAAAATTACCGAGTTACCGTAAATAAAGGAATACTCTTTCCTCTTCTGGAAACATTTACTTTTTACAAAATCGAATTGCGACACAGGTGGTAGATTTGTCTAAAAATTGGAAATACTCGAAAGGAGCAACGGATCGTCGAGTGGAACTGGACGGATGGCTTCAAAGGGTTAATCGCGAATACTCGATCGACTTACGACCCATCGACCAGGTACCTGGACCTCTGTGAACTCGACTCGGTCGTCGTCGTCGACGATTGGACCAGGCTGGAAACAGACAGGTGGTCCCTGAAAGGGTGAGTCGCAGCAGCCGGTGGTGCGGGCTCGCAAACAGCCAGGAAATGGTCCGCACGCAAAAGGACCGGGGCTTCTTTTGTCGATCTTTCGACGCGAGGAAGATCTCGTTATTCGGTGCGTTTCGTGGATCCTTTAATGATGCACGGACCTGCAGAGAGCCGAGGCGGAACGCGGGACAATACGCCACAAACATTCGGCCGTTTTCATCGCCGGTTTCCCAGGGGAGCGAGCGAGAATTCGGGCGGTCGTGGAATTGCCAAAAATCCTTTGAGCTTCGTTATCCATCGTCGTGAAACGGCCGGCTCTCGAGCTGCCAGGGGCAGCCGTTTGAAACCGGAAAATCAAGCGGGATATTTGCGAAACGAGAAGGGTTCTTGCGGCCGGCAACCCCCTTTGCTTTCCAGTAATCTTCCACTGGACGGAATAGTTTGCTCCGCGCTTTTTTATCACTATCATGAACATAAGCGTCAGTCGAATTCCTCGTTCTGTGCCATTGTCGCCGCGCTGGACGTCGGTGGTACTCGTTCCAGGGGTGAGTTCTCGAGGGTTGCGCGAATTTTTGGTTTATCTCCAGTTCTCTCGTTCACCTGTTCGTCCGTGACTTGGAATTTTACGTGCTTCTCGAATCCATGTTATATTTATCGCGACACATACGCAGTATTAATAAAATTCATAAATAAATTTGGTATTAATGTAAAAGAATACTATAAGGATGTATTACCGAATGATAGTCGATTAGAATCGTAATACAGTTTCATAAATTGTCCTTATCTTGACGCGTCAGCAGCTGTTCGATATTTTATCGCGTAATTCAATTTATTCACAATGTATACTTTGCAATGTTAATACGTGGTTACACGAATAATTTTGTCGTAATTAATGAAATATCTTTATATATATCGAATATGTGACGTTGAACGAAATAATGTAACGTTGGTCACTTATTACGCGAAAGAGAAGCGATAGAAGGATATCCAGGATATCGGGAAGTAATTTGACATTCGCGATAGAAGGAATTACGCGTTCGTTCCTTGAGGAATGAATGAAAAATCCAGCGATTAATTCGTAATTTCATTTCGAAAAAAAGCAGTATAAACGAATATCGAAACTCTGCCAAAAAATGAATAATTCCCTCTCCCCTGTTTACCCCTTCGTTCCCGGCTGTGATTAAAATACACCGTATAACGTTTTCCGTAGAACAAATATTTAATCGTATAATCGATTCGCGTATTACCGCTGCCCGACGCGAGAATATTCGCGTCTGAAATAGCCGGCTGCAATTCCGATGCATACAAACACTTATTCGAGCGGGACTTGCCACTGATGAAATCACATCGGGCAGCAAAAAGTCCATTTCCGATATAATACTTAAAATCTCGTTCATAAATAAAAATGATTACTCGGGCAAATAAAATATCCGCGCCCCTGTATCGTTGCTTTCGCTCGAATTAAATTTCA
Organism: Euglossa dilemma; assembly: GCA_002201625.1. NCBI lineage: Eukaryota > Metazoa > Arthropoda > Insecta > Hymenoptera > Apidae > Euglossa > Euglossa dilemma. The sequence goes on from NIJG01000123.1 coordinate 8,559,814, forward strand.
ATTCGACTCTACCCACTCTCCGGTCTGAATCGCGACTGGCATTTAATTCCGTATCGATGTATCGATCTCGGAGATCGGTAAACATCAAAGAAAACAATTATCGGGACACGTCGGGACGAGAAATAATTATTCCCGCGGAATGGGACGAAAAAAAAGAAAAAATGGGGAGAAACGGCGACGCGGCGGCGTTCTTTTCGTTGAAATTAACGCCGAGTTCCGTCGCGACGCCCCTTCGAGACGCGCGCGCGTGTTCCTCGCGTCGCGAAACGGCGCGGCGGGGGTGGTTAGAGAGGGTGGGAAAAATAGGCGAAGTTAAAAGTCACGCAGAGGCGAACCGGGCCCCGACGGTTTCGCATAACGAATGCGTGCACGTCAGGCGAAAAAATCTGCGATAGATAAATTGGCAAATTTACAGCGCGTCCTTTAAATCACGCGGCCTATGATTTATTCGCAGCTTTCGTACGTGCACCGCGATCTATCACGGGTTAAATTGTTTCTTGCCTCGAGGGGGTCGCGATTAAACGCGGCCTATCGACTGACGAACCGGAACCTTTTTCAGTTCGGTCGCGTGTCATTCGCCAGAATTTCTCGCGAACCTTAGCTAATCGGCTCCATCTTGATTTACGTGGAATTTTTAATTCGAATATTTTAGAATATCATCGCTCGATCTGCGCTTTTAGCGTGCCGAATGCTTATTCGCGTTTGTCTCGAAACGCTAGAGAATGTTGTCTTGGCTGCCTTTAATTTTAATTTTAAGTCGGGCGAGACAAGTGTTTATGGAGGAGCGAGCTTGATAAACGAAGTCGTTGAACTGTTTACAAGGGGTAAACCGAAGAATTTTACAGGGTTTAAAGTCTGATTACGACTGGAAGTGAATTAAACCGCTGCTATACAAGAAAATTGTCTAACGAAGGTCTCGAGATCGAGGTATGGTTAAATACTAAATTATGCGATAATAAAATCATCGTCTGTAATAGGCGATTACGCCGAGGGTTTCGGAATTATCGAAATTTTGTGAATTTCAGGTGCGTATACCGCGATTAACCCTTTATTTCGCTAATTTTCCTGTAATGCACACACCGACGTTGGTTATTTAATTCCATTTCCTTTGACACGGCACTCCCTATATCGAAACGTTACGCAATACCTGCATTAGACAGTCGACGGTTTCATAATTTGGAATTAAAGTCACGGTCGGAATTAAATTTCGACACAACTTCGGTGACTTGGTGTTATAAAATAACGATTAATTTAGTATTTGTGCTGGTGATCGCGGAAGTGGATCGAGACACGTGTTTTTCTCTCGAAATGCATATTAAATTTCGAAATTATTTCCAATTGGATAATTCAAAAAATAAATCACTACTCAAATTCGATCTTACGATTCAGTTCTTTATTTTTTAACGCTTCATTCGCTCTTTAACACTAAACGTACCGGTCTTTTGTAGCTACCTATTCTTACTTTAAATGTAATTACCAGTAGATAAAGAATGTTTCGCTATAAAAAATAAGCTACAAGAAAAATGACAAAAAAAGTTTACAAAAAGTCAAATAAGCGAAAGAAATAACAATGAACGTTTCGACGTAAATTTAAAATTAAATTTCGAAAGTCATTTAACCCCGCTTGGTGCGTTTATCGTTAATTTTCTAAAGAGCCGGAATTCGAATTCTAAAGAGATAGGATCACGAGTATCGTATTATCGAGGAAAAGCGTAGAGAAATTCCGTTGCGAAGGTATAACGAAGAATTTCGACAGTGGACAAGCGTTTGTCGCGTATCAGAGAATTCCGCAGCTGAACGAGTGGATATGAAATATTTACGCGACGACGAGGGGAAACTCCTTAGGTCGGTCGAAGTGAATGAGCAGACTCGCAGGAGGCATTGGGAGCCTCGATAAAGGACCATTGTTAGACTCAATGTGACCCGATATCGCGTGATACATTGTCCACGAGTCGATCGCTGAAGGAATGCGTCCCGGGGAAAAATATTGTCGCAGAAAGGTATTAAGAGCGTTAATTTCCCCGGCCTTTATTCCCTTCTGTCCGGACAAAATTTTCCAGCGGCCAGCTCCCGACGTATAATACTTATGCAGCGAGGAGAGCGAAGCAAGGACGAGGGAAAATAAAAGTGAAATAAAGCCGATAGTAAATCGAACTCGGGACTCGAGGAAACAGATCCGGTTGACGTCGTGTATTTTAAGGGTACGCGAGTTGGAAAAAATTCGATTTCCTTCGAAATCGTCGCGTTCTCTTTTATTTCGAAAACCAACGCGGACCGTTCGAACGGTAGTCGCGTTGCGTCGATTAGATCATCGTCTTTTCTATTTTCGGGCGTTCAAGAGCCACGAGGAGGAGCAGAACGCGCGTCTGCGTTTTGCACCAAGGTTTATTAGCCAAGGTAGGAGAATTTCGTGGGAGAGATAAAGCGACGGAGAAATAGGGATCACGCGAAGGCTGCACCTTCTTCGCGAGAGGTTCTGCGCGTAAAATCTTCGAATTTGCCGGGCTTTACGCGCGCCGGATAATTAAGCGAATTTCCCGGACAACTTCGTTTCTTGCCTAACGAGTAAAATTCCCTTCTTTCCCTCGACCTCCTTCGCCACTCTTTCTAATTTGCCATATTTAATCCCTATAACTTAATCCCTTTAATTTATATTAAAATTCATCCTTTCATCAGCCTCATCCCCTTCGGCGAGTTTCATCGTAGAAAAATTTCTGAAAGCGGATTTCCAGGTTGTTCGATAGTAAAGCGTCTTACCAGCCATTTATTCCGTAGTATTATTAATCGTCGTGCAATGTTGCAAAATGTTTGTCAATTAAAGCTCTGTGTTTATTTCAATCGTTGATAAACGTTATTATTAAATTATCGCGTGTTTGCTGAAATTTCAGGAGAATGTTTTGACGATTTATTAAAAAGCGTATTTCGAAGATGGCTCGTAGACTGGGAACGTTCTCAATTCTGACGAACGAAATTGCCTGTCGACGTCACGGCAGTCGCTGCATACTTAATCGTTATTTTAATACATTATTAAATTTCCTTTTAATATTCATCGGGTTATCGTATAATTAACGTGCATATAACGTGATATTCGCACACGTATTTCTTCGGTTGAGAATTAATTAATCATCCTCGAAAAATTCGGGTGAAACGCCTATTAGCCTGATGTCATTTGAAAATGGTGTTAGCGTGCTCTTCGACACGATAAACCGCGTTAATCAACGAATTCAAAGGCAGGCACTTCCGTTAGCGATTCGAAGAAGTCCCGAAAACGTTTATAGAATCACGCGCAAAAATACCAGACCAGTTCGAGAACAAATTTAACCTCGCTTTGCTTTCAAACGGATGCGATCTACGGGCATCGACAAATGTTACGAAATAAAATAATCATTGGTTTTGTAATCATTCGCGAAATTTACTTTTGTTAAAATTAACTCCGAATTTTATTTGGGAATAAAATAAATTATTTTCATCGTATTACTGCGATTGTTATCGTTTCTATGTAATAGTTTTAGTTACTTTTCATATTTATATTAAGTATAAATATTAAAATTAGAGATATAACAGAAAGATGACGTATCGTGTATTAATAAAGCATAATTCTTTTTAACGTCTCGTGCAAGTCAACTGCGTCATTCGTTTTATCGGAATGGTAACTGATATCTTCATTTTTTCTCCACTCTTGTCAGCAAACGTATTCACGAGAATCAGAGACGCGGAGAGTTAAGAAAAGAAAGGTAGGAAAAATAAGGAAAGCTCGGTGAAAGAGCAGTTGGAGGCACGCACGTCCGAGCAAACGGCGAGATTTAATTCGCCGAGGCGAATTTTCGCTACGGCCTCGACACGGCTTTTATAATCGTTTCCAAGGAACTATAATATTTTCCGGCGGAGGCTTTATCGAACGCGCGATAAAAGCGTTGGGACGTTCATTATACCAATTTCCCCCGGTTTTACATAGTAATCGATCCGGTCGTGTTGCACCGTCGTTGCATCAACGTCTGATCAAATGAAACTTGAATCTAATTAAAACGGTTGAACACGTGTGCATGCGAATTTATACGTCGAGACTTTTCGACGGAGGACAGTGTTTTAATTAAATTTTTACGCAGTCGATTGAACGGTGGCACTTCCTACACCGACAATCCGATCGTTCTATTATCATTTATTCGCGTTTTCAACGTCGCCGATAGGCGAGGGGTCAATTCTTCGGTTTTTCATTACGTTCACTCGGTCGTTATGTCCGATAACGCTTAATTTGATAACAAATATGGTACACCGATGTCTCTTATTAATATCGATAATATTAATTTCTACTTGTAAAAATTCCTTCTCTCTCTTTTTTTCTAAATTTACTCTGAAACGAATCAATTTACTCGACACTGAGAGAGATGAAAGTTGATAGCTATCGGATATAGAAACAGAAGTTGATCACAGCTGGGAATTAAATTTCGAAAACTGTTTTAAAAGTCTCATGAATGTTGCGTTACAATTGTTAAACGCACGAAAGAGTCGGTAGGCGCGAGTTGCCCACAGTGGATTTTTAGATATTGAAAATTGTATATTTAAAACAAAAAATTCATGAATGCATTGGAGATACGGTATTTATAGCGAAAATGGCAACGAATGCGGTATAAAGTACAATGCGACGAAGATGGAGCGATATATTTATCAAATTCATGTCGAATGCACGACCAATGCTTCCCGTACACGGTGTAATCAATAAACACGCGTGTTATACGTGTCAACTCCATTTTAATTTATCATTAAATTCATCTCAGAAGTTAAATGGACACGGTGTAAAACATTGTCCAAAAATACGTCGGAAGAAAACTTTGAAATAAATAGAAAAATTTATCTGTGTTTGTATCAGAGGGAATAAAAATTAATTTACTCTACAACGATTATACAAAACAAGATTTGACAATCGTTAACGTACATTCTAAAATAATTTCCTCGACTTTATGTAAAATTTAAACAAACACCAAATAAAAATATACAAACAAAACTTTTATACTTTGCCGAATGATTTAGGAACGTTGTAAAGAAGAATCTAAAATTTTGCGAAACTTAACACTGTCAAACTTATTATTAAACAAAATTTCTATTAACTGAGTATCCGTTATTTCGGACGATTGTTTAAAACAAGCGTCAAAAAAGGTAGAGAATTATTAGAAAAGAAATGAAACAGAATTCTAATAGAAAAATCGAATTTTTCGAATAAAAAGATTTTGAACTGGGGACAACGCACCCTTCAACTCGTTTTCGTTCTCCACTCACACCCTTTCGCGTGTCTGCCAAAATCGGCGCGAACGCGAACGCAGCTTATCGCGAATCTCGGTTCGCGCGATTCCTCGCTGAATCGCGGAGAAAAATTTTCGTCTGCGCTGATGGAAACGCGACCAGTAATAAAGTTATTGTTTTCTCCCTACCCCATGGGCTCTCGATATTCACGATTCAGGCCGGAGTGAATCGGAGTGCTCGCTGAAGGGCATTGAACGTCGAGCTGATTACACGCGATACATCCTATAATAATCGCATCATTCCAAAGCGGCTGCGCTATTATTCGGCTCCAGCGCGTGCCCGTGCACGCAGTCCGCGCCATCTTGCTGTTACGCGTATTCTCGGCCTAAATGCCCACTGTTACGCTCGAACGACATCGGAAAACAAGGCCAGTGAATCTAGGAACAGGTTTCTTGTTCACTTTTTCCACTCTTCTTCTTTTTTTCTTCTCCTTCCCTTTTTTTCTTCTTTTTTTTTTTAACCCGCTTCTGTTTCATTTTTCTTCCGTTTTATTCTAACGTGTGCCGTGGAGCGCACGAGGTTGCTCGTTGCGCGGACAGGTTGCCCGTGTAAATTGCCATTGTAATTAAGTAGGCTGAAGAGCGGCTTTGCCTTTCGAGAGACCGATTTTTCAGGGTGATGCGAGGAAAGGAGTGCATCCGAGTGTATTTTCGGTTTCTATGGCCGAGGGCCCCTTTGTCTCCTCCGTGACGTCGCCGCGGCGGATGTTCGCGAAAGGTGCGTTTTTAATAGACGTCCCTGGTATCTTAACGCGATTCTTTGAAGAGCCGCTTTCAAAGAGGATTGTTTCCGTACTTGAATTTTGCGCGACGTTTCAACCAGCCGCTGGAACACGACGCGAAAGAAACCGCGACGCAAACATTACACGCAAGCTTGCGGAAATTTCTGCGTACTTCCCTTGGCATCCCCTCGCTCCTTTTTCGCGCACACGACCCGCTTTATTTGACAGATCGATTAACTTCGCGTGGAGACGAGAGAAACGGGAGGGAAGAAATTTTGTTTAAATACGATATGATTTTTAAGATTTAATAGGTTTAACCCTTTGCACTCCGATGTTCCATTACAGGGAACATTAAAGTTTATTAGTGATTAAGAATTGTAGTAAAAAAATCGAATAATAACTTATTCCAGCACAACCTTTGAGAAATGTATATTTCCCTGTGGTTTCCTCTCAGAAGAATTCAAGTCAAGATATAGTAAAATTACTAAGATATATAAAAGAGAACACGACCATCCACATCTTCAGCGAATATTATTCGGAGTGCAAAGGGTTAATAGTTAATACTTCATTGTCTGATCTCACTACTGCTTAAGTTTCTATATTATACGTGTGTACGGCTAGTTTCATCTTTCAAAAGTTTGTAAGTGACCGTACCAATGAAGAGAGAAAGAATAATATTCACAATGGAACTCAGAGAATGAATGGCAAAAAATAAACAAGGGAAAATACAATGGCATACGCGATTTTTAATACTTTAGCATCAAGTTTTGTTTCCGCCAAAGAATTATTTTCGTGGAAATCAAACAGTCCCAGTTCTTCTATTTATCATCTCGATATTTATCGCGCGATTCAGTAGATACGAAAAAAAGAAAAAAAAAGAAAAGACATTCTAAACATGGAATTAATTCGAATTATTCTACGCACGAACGAGAATGGAGAAGAATTCTCTTAAAGAACAATCGTGTCATACTCCATTATCCTCGCAAATTTTGAGATAATTACTGTATTGAAAATACCGACAAGCAGCTACTTAATTATCCCGGACTCTTATTTATAATTCATTAGAACCGCGGACATTTCGGGAATCTATCAAAGCTAGCCGGCCGCGGAGACAAAGAACCGCGGTGCCATAAATTTTCACCGTGGAATTATCCAGCGTCAACTGCTTGATAAATTATTTCGCCTCCGCGATTCATTACGCTTTCTCTATTATATTCCCGGTCGATAAGTGGCGACTTTCGGCCGATATCGAGGGTCGCATCTGCGACGGCTATTTTTCATCGGGGCGAAGCGTCGAGGCCGAGGTGTCGGCTTTTAACGCGATTGTTTCCCTCGCCGGGCTGGCACGGTTTACTCATGTCACTGCGGTCACGGGATCCATACGCATAATTGCGTTGACGTTACCGGCGTTTCCAACATTCACTGTGTCACTGGCCGCGGACGAATATCGACCATGGCCCAGCGTATCGTCGTTTCGATGAAATTTACAATCTGACGGGTTTCCAGATCGAAGAAACGAAGTCGACAGGTGAGGACGACTGTCGGTACAGGCAACGATACGATACGTTTCGGGGATTGTAGGTTTGACGGCTGTACGCCATTGCGGGTTCGAATTCGTTGCGGGACAATGTATGGGAAGATAGTTGAAATTAGTATAAACATGCGCGAGATATTTTATTGTTTGACTCTGTACATTACGTGTCTTCTGGATGTCGGCTGGAAAACAATCGACAGACTCAAGGATTCACTATTTATGGTGTTGGTTTACGTTGACGTTACCTTTTCACAGAATTCAAAACAGAGATTAAGAAAGTTCCAAAAATTATTGTTGCAAATAATTAGACTTTTATCGAGAATTATGAGGATCTTTAATTTCGGATTATATCTGGTCGAGTTAATCCTTTGCATTTTGAATTATATTTCAATTCTGCTACCAGCAGTTCCCAACGCTTTTAATTGTTTTATTTGAAATTTGCTTAGACTAAAAAAGAGGGTAATTTATATAAACAATGGAAGAGACAAATTCAATTAAATGTCAGTTTTATTTACACTATTGCTGTGTTTGTAATATTCAAGTGACAAAGGAGCTTCTGAGGTAAAAACCGATGTATATTTACACTTGACATTGGAATGCAAAGGGTTAAGAGGGTTTTACAACGTGTCTTTCATTTATCAGATTGATTAACTCCCGTGCATAGAAAATAGAAATTATTTTAATCGCGAAGAAAATGAAATATTAATTTATGCCTGCTACTACTAGAAGCTCGCGGGAATTATTTCTGAAATCCTGCTAATTAGATAAAGAGAATTATCACTCGTACCCGATGGTGCACGCGACAATCTCTGAGAAGATTAATATGTCTCTTTATCACTTTGCATACGCTATTATATCGAATTCGCTTAATATATATTATCGCAATGAGCAATAATCTACGAGGAAATATTTTTAATCAACCGAATTCCCACTGAAAACCGTAACAGGGGATATTATAATATAAAATCGGGCAAAAAAAAAAGAAAAAAAAGGAAAAAATCAGATAGAATCACTTTTATATTGGAAACGGCTGCGATAAAAGTCACGATTCATACGTGTTCCGTAGCCGCTATATACACGGTGAATTTTATAATCTTGTTCAGTGGATTTAAACGTCAACCATTTTATTTCCATCGATAAACCGGTTCAGCTCCATTCATAGATTCCGCGCCGCGTTAATAGACGCGTGTCGTTGTATCGAATATTAATTATATCGCGCCCATTGTCCTCTTTCCACTTAGTATCGCGGACTGCAAACCCGAGAGGAGCTTTTCGAGATTACGCGAACAACGGGGCGGACTGTAGCCAAATATTTAGAATAATTTGGCAAGTTTGAAGGGGGTCGCCGGCTAATCCGAGATAGCCAGGTCGCGAGGTATAATCCGATGAACAAGCAACACGTGTTATTTCTACATTTGCTTGGTAATTAATATCGGCGGCGAAATTAAAGGGAAACGTCCGGCCGAATAGCTCTCGTCCTGATCCTCTGTTTCCATCCGCGATGACGTTACGCTTGCACAGCGTACAGCTTTCGTTTTTATTACGCGCTCCACGTACGCGTTTATCATTTTTATCCGCCCCGTCCGCCCCGAGACGTGCTCGAATTTACGCGTTTTCATCTTGCAATTCTTCCCACGACATTTTACGCGTACGCGACCATTGTTTATCGTTCGTTACCCGCGCCAGCTTAAACCGTAGTTAAATACTACGCGCTTTTTCTTTACGGCCTCCCGGTGTAAACGTCGCGCTGGCTTCCTCCTTCAACTCCCGTGATTATTAATTATT
>NIJG01000123.1:8569375-8622999 GCA_002201625.1 Euglossa dilemma
GATTATGAGGCTGTTGTATAAATTAATTTACGATCTTTTGCGGAATATAATTTTGTTTGTAATATTGTTATGAATATAGGAAATATTTGTGTAACTTTATAAATGAATAGCGTAGAAATATGGAAGAAATGTATAATATTGTTGACGCTCTCGTAGAATTATGCAATTAATTTTTTCTAATTAATTTCTCACTTGCTCTTTTTCCTTTCATACATTATAACGCGCATAAATTTGTTCATATCGATATTCTATGGATATACGTCCAACTCATCCTTTCTCGTAAATATCGCTCATTTTTTACATTAATATACATCTCTGTATTAAAATCTCTGTCAAATTATTACCACAAATTTCCGATGTAAATCTGCCTTATGATAAAGGAAACTAACTGACTCGAATCCGTGTTTCCTATACGCTAAGTGTATATTCTACTAACATTGATTTTACTCTACACACTTCAGTCATTACACATGTGTACTAACTTCAAGTCCACACAATTACAACTCGGTAGTCCAAGTGTTAATTAAATCTTCGCAAACGAATTCCATTTTATTGACCATCTCAGTGTCCATTCAGCTTCCTTCAAAGCCACACTCGCCGTCAAACAACTTACATCTACCTTTAATCATTTAAGGTTTACAATCCTCATCCTCGAAGCTACTCCCGAGTCATCTTAATCAATTAACCCACTCTGCTATCGTAACCCTTCGACCAAAGTCAACCGAACGAAACAACTAGAGAGCGAAGGAGAGAGAGAAAAGTGAATCCGAGAGAAACCAGAGAAATAGAGGAGAAAAAAGGATATTTTTAACCGAGACCTCCGACAGAGCGACGCACGGAAATGGCGCGAAGCCGAGGAATATTTCACCGATCGAGCGTCCTCCAGTTTCCCCGAGCGGTTTTTTCCTCGCAGCCAATAAGATAAAGGCTAACGGCGGCTTGCCGGCCGGTAAACGGTCCGCAATATCCGTTGGCTCTGTTCCGAAATAAAGCGATATTTCTCGGCACGGGTGGCTCTCTGTGGAACTCTTTCGTTCCCACGAGCTCTGCCGCTCCTTCCATGCGCATCCTCGCGCGTCCTCCTCGCGAGACAGCGAGCACTGTTACGGCTTCACGCATCGTATGCTCGGCCGATCTGCGGAAGAAATTTGATACATCGCGAGAGAAGCTCTGGCACTACGCTTCGCAGACCTCTCTTATTCTTCTTATTCCTCGTCGCGAGACAGACCGCCGTATTTTTATCGCCGCGAGCAAGGGTGTAAGGTTACGCGGATGGTTCGACGCCGTTTCCGCCGCAAACCTGTCCAACCCCCGCCATCGTGTCTCGAGTCGCCTCTTCCAACAGCCGCGAATTCTTTTTTTTTTTTTACTCCACGTGCAACTCGTCCGTTCCCACCACATCCGTCCGGATCGTTCGCATTCCAGCGCCGGAAGCTCTCGCAGACGCCTGTAACCCTCGTCCAGACGGTTTTGTTTATGAAGTTGACGAATCGACCAATGTCCGTTTCCTATGGAAAGGAACCGGGATTGCTCGTTTGGTTTTGATAGAGGGAAATGGTGAATTCAAGCGGAGAAAGGTTATCGGTATGGGGCGAGTGAATTTTGCCGTGTCATGGGGTGATTGTTTATCGTTAATCCCTTGTCTTTTCATTTAAATTCTGATAGCAAAGTCATAAACAGCAGTCGGATCAATTACAAATTGGGCCCTTTTTCGATGGGGATGAATGTTTTCATGTTGCACGTGGCAGAAAGTGAAATATCGTTACTGTCACTGTCATTGTTTAAAATGTCTATTAACCCTTTGCACTCGACAATATTTTCGTTACAGAAAAATAGTAAATCGAAAACTTTCTCCCATAAAGTCGACGACCTTCTTAAAACAGTGAATAAGAAATCGCATGCAAATTAAGATATAGAATTATTTTATTTCGATATTCCGTGTATCGTTGAGTAATTAAAAATTTGATATATTAATTAACATCGAGCTTTAGAATCTGATTAAATGGCGGCTGAGACTCGCCTATCGAGTGCAAAGGGTTAAAAAGCTGTCATCGTTACGCGTCATCATCGATGTTTAATATTTATCTTAACACTAGAACTACCAAAGGGGTCGAAATGATTTCTTTCAGATATTTTATTTGCAGTTTCTGAGAACGTACAAATTGCTTTTAACAAAATTTTTGACTACTTTGGTTCAAATCGAAGCACAATTGTTCGTGGTTTTTCATTTTTCTAGTATGATTATAATTATCTTCATTCGTGAAAATATATTTAGGTACTCGTTATAGGTCGGTAGTTTTAGTGTTAAAGACATTTTTAAAGGCTTAGTAAATATTTGTCGCGTGTATTCTGAATGATGTAATACCTTTCTCACATGAGCTATTTAAATTTAGCTCGATACTAGACATAACCACGTCTTAAACGAGAATTTTCAAATATTTAATTAAAAATCCCGCATGGAATGATTCGTTTGGATTTGCATATAATTAATTTTTCAACATTTCTCCTTCTCCTTTTGTTTTTCAATCTCTCCTGGCAGGTGTAGTGTTACGACCTTGATTGGCTTTATGTTCTAGGTGTTTGTACTCATCTTGATATCTAATATCAGATATCAGATGATACACCGAAGAATATAGACTGTCATTTAGAAAAATACAGAAATGACCTTCGCGTCTTTTCTAATCAATTTTTGTTTATAAAATTTGTTTCGACGTCTCTTATAATTCAAACGACAATTATCTTGTATTAACATACGAAGTGTCTCAGATCGAAACTGACAATCTTTGTTAACGCGTTTGAAAGGTCATCCTGCTCGAGAAATATCATAGTTCGTGCTTCTACTTGATCGAAATTCCTGTCGATGAACGGTCTTTTGATTAATTTCTTTGTTCCTTGCTACTCCAAACCTTCATTGGTTATTAAGATCGCGTTTGTGGACGAAAGTAGCATTGGTCGATGTGTATTATATGTTTGTTAAAACTGATAGTCTACTTGATATCTGGGTTAAATTCAAATGGAATCTGATCAGTGGCTTGCATCGTGAATTGCTAATTCGTCGAATCGTATTTTCCATGGATGACATGCGAAGTACTCTCTTACAGCGGTTGGCAATAAATACGTGGTATTACAATGGAATCGATGTATTCACGAGGCCAAGCAATTCCAAAGGCTTGATACATTTCTCCAATTAGCGGCGGAGGACCAAAGTGATTCTGTGCCGGCATATTCATAGATACTCGAGAAGAAGAACTACTTTCCGTGAAAATACCGATACCACTTCCGACGGCACCGTTCCTAATATTAAACACGCCACTTTCCTCCTCGGATTAACCGATTCTTTGAATTAACTTTAAAGCGTGATCCAGGTTAAGTGAGAGGTCGAAGGAGGTATAATAAAATTGCTGTCTCGTTCCAGTTGCGGGAACTTGCAAGCACGGGACACGAATAACCGTCACTTTCGAGCTCGGGTCTACTTTCTCGGTTTTAAACAACGTTTGACGATTTCTCTGTTTACAAAAACGCTTTGTCGTAATACCCGACCCTTATTTTTTTTATTTAACTTGTATTCTCCCTGTATCAAATACTGTCGTTACAATTCGAGTACAGAAGATTAACCTTTTGCATTCGGTAGAGGAAAATAGGATTTCTAAGAGTCTCTGTTACAAATTCGACGATATTTTTTAAAATAACAAAGAAGGAATCGTATATAAATTAATTAACACAATGAATTATATTATTTTATCATTGTTACGCTATTTCTGTAGTAGCCACCGTTCTCACTCTCGACGACAGATGGATTTTAATTTACCAAAGGTTCCATGACTTCTTTTTTGCATATAAACCCTCCGATTTCTATTTGCATTATTCCTAATCCTTTCAATAGTATTTCTGTTTAAAATAGGGCCTACTAGGTAGCTTTACCAATGAGTCCTAACAGGCCCAGGACAAAATACATCTCTTCCTTTTCCTTTCGTACTTTCTATCGCATAACTATGGATATCTGACTTTACAGGACTTCAATTATCATAGGAGAGAACCCCAAATTTTTAATTTAATATGTCAATTAACGTCGATCTTTAGAATTTTATTAACCCGGTCCTGAAGCTCGTCTCTCGAGTACAAATGGTTAAATTCGTGGGATTGGGATAGGTACGACCTGGAGAGAACGCGAAGAGTGTTTGGGACATGGTCGTAAAAGAACGAATTGCATAGTTCAGGGTAATACCTGTAACTGTGCGAGGAGGTACTAAAGTACAAGGGGATCGAGTGGAAGGGACTACTTATGACAGTGAAAGTTTAGGTATGTTCTGGAAGGTTGAAAATTATAATGAAAGGGAGTTAATGCATACGAGAAAATAGGGCGCAAGAGAAGTGCATGAAAGGCAGTAGTTGAAAGTTCTCTTTGAGAGAGAGAGAGAGAGTTCTGAGAGGGTAATTTTGAGATAGAGTTTTGAGAGTATCTAACCGATTGGGATGAAGTTTTATCTATTGAATATTATCTTTCAGTTGAAATGAAGCTGTTATGATTATCAAAGAAGCGTCTAAGTCTTTCTCATTCTCTAAACCGTTATTTGCGAGATATTTTATTATTTTAATAATTACAGAATAGTCTTAGAATATGCGCTATAAATAGTTCGAATAGTAAATTTAATCATCTTAAATCAATAATCTAGTTCAATAATAAACGAGAACTGATAATCANATAAGAACTGATAATCAGTAAAACAAGGGATACAAAATCAGTGACATCATTGTATTACTACATTATTAACCCTTTAGACTCGAGAATATAATCTATAATATAATATAATAACTATATTAAAAACAGGTACCCACGAAATATCGAAATAAAATAATTCCATTCATTCCAAACGCAAACGTATAATTTTCTTTGCATATTTTGACACAAAAGGTATGACCGAGCTTATAGAATCACGAGAAAAGTTTCTTCATAGCGAAAAAATCTTCGAGTGCAATGGGTTAAAATGAAAATAATCGCATATAAATTAATTTTGTCGTTAAATTTACCACAGCTTAAATGACGCTAATGAAAAATTTAAAAAACCTAATTTCACGATTAATCTTTTAATTATATACGTTATATACTTTTATGCAACCAAAGTTCCTCATGGTTAATTTTGCATCCATCGGTCACTCGGCCAGTCGTGGTAGGCTTAGTACTAAAGTGGCACTGCAAAGATTATACCTTGGCTATTGTTCTTACGATTGCAGGTGATTAACGGTACGCAATGCGCTTAATAACCCGAGTGTTTTCCACCTGTACATGTGTGCCCGTGATAGAACGTTGGGATTCGAAAGAGTCTCCAGGGAATCAGGGGATTGGGAGATTAACGAGCTAGTTTTACGAAACGATACTTGCCATGAAGCAGAAAGAGGAAAGCATGCGTTTAACGAAGGTTCATATTTTAAAACGATTAAATATGAAATGGCCATCTTTATTAAATATACAGCTCTACTATTCTATTTGCTTCAGTTGTACTTCCAATTAAGCCGGAAATTGTATACATTAAAATTAAAATATATCGTTAGCAGCAGGCAGTCAGTTTCGCTGAATATTTAAATCAATTCCTGTGGACACGAGGCTCAAATTAAGAACGTGTCTTTTATAAAAATTTGTTATTTACAACCTATTCGTCTATTCCTTTTCTATTATGTATTCTGCATCCTTAATTTTTCTCTAATTTCTGATTTATTATGCGTTACTTTTATATATTTATATAGTATTTTTTTAAATTTATTATTTTTGGCGCTGTCAGAATAGAATTGATTTTTTTTTATTATAAATATCGAATATCAAACAAAGAGGTAGTTTTATTTTTCTCCGATTTCTCTTTGCAAAAATAATAACAACGAGAAACCGCAAACTCGTTTCGTCGAATTTCGTGGTAAGATAAAATTTAGCATAGGTACTTCGTTCTCATGGCAGACTCTCAACTGTCAACTTGCCGGCAAACTGAAACCAAGTGTGTACATACGTATGTATACGATTTCTCTTCTCCGCTACAAGAAGCTCGTCGCGTCGACGCCATGTTGCCAAGACGAAGTTCGCGAACCTCCGAACACCCTTCGGATTCCACGATTTTCCACAGATCTCTCGACAGTCCCCTTTTTTCTCCTTTGCAAACCGACTCGGTCAACGTTTGATCGTAATTCCGCGCTTCGTCATAATTTCGATGGAAATCGCGTAATCCCACGAAGAAGATCCTCTCCCGGCGCAGTTGGCCTACGTCGTCTCTAATTACGTTGAATAATTAACCGTCCGCGCGTTCCAATCTCGTCATTGTCGAACCGGGATCGACGTTAATGCACTATTTACGAGGCCGTGATTATTTTATAAACGTAGATCGCGATTCAACGTTGTCTCTTGGCTCGAACCGGCCGAACGATGGAAATTCCAGGCGACCGGCGAAAATCGTTTCGAGCTGACGAAATTTCGGTAGTTTTCTAATTGCGTTCACGAGTTTTGTTGCTGTTACGACGTGGTGGGTAAATTTCGCCGCCGGTGTAATTATATTCCTGCCTGGCGCAACTTCGATGCTTTTGAAAAAGCAATCCACCCGCCAGGGGTGTCGTTAATCCCTCGGAAAAATTCATGAAATTTTCGAACTTTCCAGAGAACGAATGGTTATTTACCCTTTTGTTTCATTTCCTTGCGATTTTAATTTTTTTGAATTTTTTCTCTTCGTTACAGTAAACAAAAATTGGTAAAGGACAAGAAGTTTCGTAGATTCGAAGTCTTTTCCATTTCTTTTCAAGAATCTCCCGTTGGTGGTTACGATTAAAATTCACGATATTTTGTTTGGAAAATACGATATGGCCGGCTCTTGGTTCGAAAATATCGTTTGGCGGTTATTCTTTGCCGCGCTTGATTTTCATTCCGTTAAAAAGTTAGGCGAAACAGATCGGCTTTAGCGTTTCGAACTTTATGGCTAACTTTGATGTCTGTGAAATTTAAATGCCCGTTGAACTAGGATGAAGTATGTTAATGCGCGATGAAGTACGACGGGGTATCGAATCTGCATAAATTTGGGAAATTTCAAATTTAGCAACATTACCGATGAAACCTAGATCTTTGGAAATCTCTGGTTAATTTAAGGAGTATGAAAGTATGCGAAGCTGAATAATATCTGTCTTTTTCTCTGTATTAGATCAAATATGGGTCAAACAATTGTATGCGAATATTCTAAGTGTTTTCAAAGCATAAACGTGCTGATAAATAGCAAACACGCGCTGTACTCGAATGTCGCTTAATTTAGGACACGTTAAATGCTCGTTACTCTACGATCAGACAGCGGATCGCTTTATCATAATTTTCTTGAATTTTGATGATGGTCAATATATCCTAATCGATCGGATGATATATCGATCACCGACGAGATGAATTATTAACGGTGCAAAAACGCAATTTCGAAGCAGATTTGGACAGAGTTCGGGAGACAAGTGCGAGAATTATAAATTAGAACCGTGGAAAAACAGGAGTCGTAAACTGCAAGAGATAAAATGTTCAGACACGTTTAGGCGAGGTCACGGATCTTACGATATCACGTTCCGGGGCTATAGTATGTTAATCGAGTTACAGCCAGATTTAAATACGTCCCGCCTTCGTAACCAGCCAGCTGATTAACTCTCTCCCGACCAAACTAATTAAATAATGAAAATAACTTGCCTGAAGATTTGAATGGGACTGAGAGTTCTCCCCGATTTTCTCGCCCTTCAGTTTTAATGGAACTTCGTAACTAGATGAATTCCACGGGATCAATGACAAGACCCGCCAGAGAACTCGTTTAGATCTTTCAGATGGGTCCTAATCGTTCTGCTATCTGTCATCTAGAAGATACCGTTTCTCTCTTTTTTATATTATTTCTCATTTTGTCTACTTGTAGTTTAATCTACTTTTCAAGGTTTTCGTCCTAAAAAGCAACTTATAGAAGTGCAATGAAATCAAATTGAGAACAAGTAGTAAGTTTACTCATAATTGCGTCCTTAAAAAAATTTATTCATTCGTTCTAAAATATTTCTTAACAGAAATCAATGACAAGACCCGCCCGAGAAATCGTTTCGATCTTTCAGATGGGCCCTAATCGTTCTGCTATCTGTCATTTAGGAGATAACATTTTTCTCTTTTTTATATTATTTCTCATTTCGTCTACTTGTAGTTTAATCTACTTTTCCAGGTTTTCGTTTTAAGAAGCAACTTAAAGAAATACAATGAAATCAAATTGAGAACAAGTAGTAAGTTTACTCATAATTGCGTCCTTAGAAGAATTTATATATTCGTTCTACAATATTTCTTAACAGAAATTAAAACCTTTTAAAACCATAATTGATTCACAATTTATTCCTGTAATAATAGAATAATTCGACAATAACGAATATTAAAAGGAAACTAAAAGATCAGACCACTTTGAAAATTTATTATTAACAAACAAAGAATCTTTCTTTCACCAAAATTGTCTACTAAACAAGGAAACATACACCAGCTCTGACACGAAGCAATGCATACTAACTCTCGACGAAATTACTCACAAAATTTCCATAAAACAATTCCTCTTCGCCGTAGAGTGGACACCATAACCTCGACTGGATTCGCGAAGTCTGATTCAACGACAGTCTGTCATTATTTCCTCATAGCAGATTTGCGAGTTTCGCGTCGGGGAAAGCGATTTACTCGGTATTGCGAGGGTATCGATAAACGGCGAATCGAGTGGCCGCAGTTGGCCAAACTGATACGAGCTCTCGCGGCAGAGACGCGGAAGAATTGGCCGTGGTAGAAGGACCGGTGACTTCTCCGGCGCATCCGAAAGCGGAAGAGAGCTGACCCAGTTCTCTCCTCGCGAGAGAACGGGCGGGAAAGTAGAGATAAAAGCGGCAAAAAATTGCGGACTTGGCAAACTTCTCGGCCGGTCGCGATATTAAGCCGCTTATCGCGAAAGTAACCCCATTGTCAGCCCGATCCGATTTAAACATCTACGTGTTCAAACACAATAACTCATTGCGCGAGAAATTAATCAGGCACGGTGGATCGCGTATTCAGGAAACGTCCCGCCGGTGAAATATTAATGAAAATCCTTTATCGCCGGAAATCCCGGTTCGATCTGTCCCGTTCAATTTTTTTTTACCCATTGCTGCCCGGCCACGATCATTCGGACGGTCGAATTTGCTAATGTAATCCCGACGCGAAGGGATCGATTAGCGTCCATTTCCATTTTCCTCCCGCGGACGGGAAATCCTGTTTATCAATTCTCGAACGGTGGCTGCAGAGTGGACATCGACGATTGCGAAGAGTTTTTATTTTTTTAGTTTCTTTTCTATAATCAAGGGAATCTTCGTTTCGAGTTTGGATTACACGACAAAGTAGTAGTTTAACATGTTGTACGTTTCATTTGGTTTGTTTGGTGAGGTTTGTGGGGTTTGTTTAGTTTGTTTGGGCTATCAGAATGATGTAACTTGTGTGATATGATAGTATAGAAAGTTAACTCTTCTTCAACTTTTATTGAATACATTATATAGAGTGGTGAATTGAATAGGCGATGATTTATTAAATAAATTAGAAGTTTAAGAAAATATCCGAGAAGCTTAGATTGCTGGTTGCTGATAGACAGTCCTCATCGATTGCTGACAATAAGACCGCTGTAAATATAGGTCTCTAGTGAACTCGATCATAATTTTCAACTATATATATTAATTAACATCGAATGTAATTAAACTCTGAGGCTCATCTCTCGATTGCAACAGGTTAATATTCTTTTTGCCCAAGCGGTGATCTTTCAGTTGGCCCGCATTTGTTTTCACGAGTCTGACTCGTGATATCCTTATTTGGGACAAAATTAATATCACGAGTCAGATTCGTTAAAGTACAGTAAAATGTTGAGGATATTTTTAAGGGTTTAGTTCCTTTTTTCTTGCGTGTGACAAACTACGTCTCTCAGACGTGGTATTCAGATTTGGCTCGATTACCTTATCACGTTTCTCACACGAGTTGTTTAAGTTAGGCTTGATGGCCACGTGTTTCTCGCTATATCTTAAGCTAAATAAGTAATTAATCGCGTATCGAAACGCGTAATCGACGACCAAAAACTAGCCTTCGTTTCAATCTGAAAAATCCTTTCACAGTTCCGTTCCCTCTCCTTTCTTAACACATTGCTGACCGGTATCTTTTCTGAAAATTAACCTCATGTGCCCGACTATTGTTTTGACAGCGAATGTGGAAGTAAAACGATATAAATAAACTTTAATAAATTTTATTTATAATTCAACTCTTAATATTTCTTTTTCATGTGATAAAAAGTATAACAATCACCTTCGGGTAATGGTTCACCACAAGTTTTGCAAATATATCGAGTCTCGCTCCGTTTTCCTTTCAAAGAAAATACTCTACACGCTCTAGTCGGATACTATTATATTTCTTTTTCGATATTTTGGAGGCTTAATATCAGATTCACTATCTTCTGATACAGTATCATTTTCGAAGTTACCAGAATTTGATTCACAATCACTTGAACAATCAGATAAAGCATCTGCGTATACTTCAGTAAAAGGTTCTTCATCGGTGCGTTCGGTCATCGTTGAAATTTTTTTTACAACTAAGAACGAAACTTGGCCGGTCTTATAAGCGAGACACAACTCGAGGTATGCAGACCAATTAATTACACTATAAGATTTCCAACAGTGCGCCGTGAAAACAATAAAGTTGCGGAAAAAAGCTTATCACGAGTTAACTCGTGATCGATGAGCAATGTGTTAAGAATTTTCATCCCAGTTTTTGGTTTCGCGATGCAAGATATATCCACGTTGAAGGAAATTCATCGAAGTCATCGCGTATGCGGCACGCATCCCCTTACGATCCTGACAAAGACACGAGAGCCATAGAGACTGGAGCACGGAAGTAAACGCTCATAAAGATACACTAATCGATCTCATAAATATAAGGATAACTACCATTCCACTTTACCCGAAGCGGTTCAACTTCCGAGGTAAGCGAACCGAGTTCTCGAAAACACTTTTAAAAATGTATTCGACGAACATAACTCGTCCCGTAGCTAGAGAAAGAGCGAGATAGAAACGTGGAAACAATCCAGGCAAGTAGTACGAGTAAACGTATTCCGAAATGAATCCGTTAGAAATCCTTAAGAGCCTTCGAGCGACTGGTAAAAATCTCGCGAAGCCTCGGTTAAGTAACAATCGTCCACGGGAAATTACACCGCGGGTTACCCGACCCCCGTAATCGAGATCGGCGCAGCCTACAATTTCGCGACCCCCTTTTTCCCCTAGCACCCCATATATCCTTAGCAGCCGGACGATCAATCAGCGCGCGATCGATCGGTCTGCCTCGCGAGGACAAAGAATTATAGGAATCCAGTGGCGTGTCGCGTGTTTTCAGGCCTCTCTTCTCGTTCTCTGTTTCACCGGGACAATGGAGAGACCTGCCCTCGTGACAGTTCAGTTCTTATACTTTCTTGGAAGAAACGAGCCTTGTCCCGGTCGTTCCTCGCCGCCGCGAATGACACCCTCGGCCATGGCCCGTTCCTCTTCCTCTTCTCTTCCTCTTCTCTACCTCTTCTCTTCCTCTTCTCTTCCTCTTCTACCCTCCCGACGACCTACCCCTCTATCCACTTACGCCGCGATATCCCTCGTGCACGAGCGTCGCGACGTTTCACGGAAAGCGATGGCGTGTCGGCCGCGTGGCGATATTTATGATAGGCGGCACGCTTCGTCATGCGTTTTAACGGGGTTTGCGCGCGCGCGACGAATGGCGGTTCTCACACCACGCGTCGTCGAATGTGATAAGAAGAACGAATGGTCCGGCGTGTGCAGAGGATGCTGGGCCGCTGTAGGAAATACGGCGGTTCCCGTTATCGGCCGGGATTCGCTCCGCTGAATTCGCCGATCCTTGCGGTGACTTGGCCTGACAGAGGTCAGCCATTGGCCGGACCTGGCTTTGGTAACTTCTGCCGGCGGCTTGCGAGGGTTATGGGACGTCGAGTCGGCTGGAATGTCCGGCAACTGTTACTCCAGGGCATTATTAGAAACGGTCGTGCGAGAGAAACAGTGGTATCCGCGCCGTGGAGGGGGATGATTAATGGTGTAGCAAGGGTTCAGCATCGGAAGAATTTGCGAATTGATCGGCCGATTTAGACCCTGGTTCCTGCAATCTCTCCTAGGTGCTCCAAGGCGAAATTAAGTTTCACGAGTTGGAAAACGACGGATGCGCGCGATCCGCGAGGTTTAAAAGTTCGGAAATTCCACGTCGCGGAGTTTCCGAAGGCTTAGGAGTTTCCGAGGTTAGGTCGGAGTTGGGACCCAGTGACGGATCGGGTTTCGTTTAATAATTCGCGTTTCTTGCCGATTCGCTATCGCCGCCGCGGTGAAAGCGGTTTAAACGCGCCTCGTCATAATTAAAATTTTGAATTTAGATCGGAGGGGCGAATTTCTATGGAGGTAAATGGGAATAAAAATTCAATGCCGCGAAAGCAGCCGAGTCACGGCTGCATCATCAATTTCCTCCGTGCTGCAGCCACACGATCGAGGACCTCGGCGTTTAATTATTTTATACCGTACGGGCAACGGAAGTATACGCCGTAATATTTTCTGCAAATGATACGCCCCGGTGAAATATTAACGACCAGAAAATATAATTAGCCGAACAGGTAAACCGTAGTTTCCTCCCGAAAACGTAATTCATATTTTCTTTCGTTAAAAGAATATTCGTATTCTCCGCCGCGTCTTGGATTTAAATTAGAAATTTTTGAAAGCGCATGGAAGAATGTTCGATGATGACGAATTTCTACTAATTTAGTAAACCTTAGTCGATGGTATCGATCTCAAACTAGCAACGGAATTTTCGGGATTCCTCTCGATGCAATTTTCCGTCTCGCAGTCTCATCGTTTTATAGCGCTATTTTTTCCTATTAACAGGTCGTTTGTAATTACGTGGGAAAGTTTGTTCGCGAAGTTCATGTTGATTTAAGAGCATGCATTTTTTCCCTCCGGTTAAGTCTCTGCGAGATTAATTATGCAACTCGAGTAATAAATTTTCGGCTATCTTGATTGCGCGAAGTTCGGTCAATTAGTACTCCTTATTCCGAAACTTTCCTCTGATACTGCCATTTCCTTATTATCTCCGACCGGGAAATTGCCACCGCCTTTTGTGCCTCTGCTGTAAACATTAATTCAGCTGCTCGGGATTTTTGTCGAACCCCGAACACTGTCGAGAGTGTCGAAATCGTGCTCCGGAGTTTGCACAAAGGCCGGCGAAGGTTTCGAGTGTCTTCTAGATATGTCTACATCGAGGGAAAGAGATAGAGGAATACGGATGTGCCGCGTAAGGATAAATGGCTGTAGAAAATGTGTAAACGGACAGTCGAGTTCAGAGTTCAAACTGGTGAGCGGAGTTTGTCAGAGGAAATTCGAGTAAGAGTTTTTGAGCTGGTCTGTCGGAGAATTAAATTGAACGAGGTAAAACGCGTGTAGCATGATTACTTTATTATTATCTACGTACCATTGTCAAATGTAATTTCTATTATAATATTACATTTGCGATATTACATGTACCTACTTGTCTTCGTCATATCAATCGAATCGTTATTTACGTTTATTAATTCGTTATCAATCATCAAATCTGTAGCTGGCATTTTTATTTATTCCTTTATCTAATGTAGAGTTTTTGAGCGGGTCTGTCGGAGAATTAAATTGAACGAGGTAAAACGCGTATAGCATGATCACTTTATTATTATCTACGTACCATTGTCAACTGTAATTTTTATTATAATATTACATTTGCGATATTACATGTACCTATTTGTCTTCGTCGTATCAATCGAATCGTTATTGTCTACGTTTAGTAATTGATTATAAATCATCGAATCTGTGGCTAACATTTTTATTTATTCCTTTATCGAATGTAGAGTTTTTGACCGAGTCTGTCGGAGAATTAAATTTAACGAGGTAGAAACGCGTATAGCATGATCACTTTATTATTAACTATGTACCATTGTCAAATGTAATTTTTATTATAATATTACATTTGCGATATTACATGTACCTACTTGTCTTCGTTGTATCAATCGAATCGTTATTGTCTACGTTTAGTAATTGATTATAAATCATCGAATCTGTGGCTAACATTTTTATTTATTCCTTTATCTAATGTTTACACGGTATTATCACCATAGTTACTATTACCCTTTCGCATATTAATTCCATTAAAGTCTCCTCGAAGTAAGTACACGCATGTGTAATTATTCCCTCTCACGCGAGCTCGCAAAACCAATTAAAATTACCATCAAAGTCAAAAAAGCCAGGGAACGTCCTCGTACCTAAATCGTAACGCGTTTTCGCTCCTTTTATCCTGACCATACGTCTCGTTTGCAATCCAGTGCTAAAACTAATCCCGGCTACGTGGGCAGTAAAGAAGCAAGAAATTAAATGACTCGTTAAAGCTGCGCGGTTTTCCGAGTCGATTATCAAAGTGAATCCAAGGTAATTAATATTGCAATTAATTCGGCTAGAATAACGACGATGGAATGGCAGAATAAGTCATTCAGTTAGATTTTGGATTTAAATCGCGTCGCTCGAATTCTCACCGAGTTCAGCTACATTCATTTCACATATTTCGACGTTTATCTACCCTTATTGACATAATCTCGTCGCCATGTTTGTCTGTGAATCCTTTTCGTGACGTATTTTTGAAATAATTGCAGCGAAAGGAGACGGAATTGAATCGGTATGGTTTTATTTTATTTCTCTGCTGTTTAATTAGCTCGATGAACGTGAAGCTGACTAGTGATTTAATCATTCTTATCATCGACTGTGAAATCGGTCTGGTGATTCCAAGATGGCACTTTCAATTCCGAGACCCGACGCGTGACGCAATTTAATCTTCGTCTATGGTGCGCTCATTTTTCAGTTTCCTTTTTATTAGTTTGGTCTAGGATGGCGTTTACGTTTTAGGATTCTTTTGTGGGAATTTAATTTCAAAGTGTCCGGTGATATTTCATTTCATCTTGATGCGCCATTTCGAAAATGACACTCCTCATTTTTAAGACCCGACGCGCGTTGTTTAATTTTCGTTTATGGCGCACTCGTGCTTCATTTTTCGTTTTATTCGCTCGTTTCAGGTATTTGTTTTATTTTGTTAATGAAATACATTTTTTTTAAAGTAGAATTTCAAAGGTGGTAGGTTTGTTTTATTTATTTATGAATATTTATATTTACTTTGTAATATATTCACTCCCTGTTGTTTTTGTTGCGTTGTAATGCAGTGTCTGACTATAAATGCTCCAGTATCACTGAAACTTGCCATTAGTTATACTACTTTTGATTCCTCGTTGTAAAATTGAATTAGATGTTAACGCTATTCACTTCTTGTAGTTTCAATAAATACAACGTGTTGTAATACAGTGTCTGACTATAAATGCTCCAGTATCACTGAAACTTGCCATTAGTTATACTACTTTTGATTCCTCGTTGTAAAATTGAATTAGATGTTAACGCTATTCACTTCTTGTAGTTTCAATAAATACAACGTGTTGTAATACAGTGTCTGACTATAAATGCTCCAGTATCACTGAAACTTGCCATTAGTTATACTACTTTTGATTCTTTCGTTATAAAAATGAATCAAATGTTAACACTAAATCTACCACTATCTAAATTACTATTTTACAAGCTTTTATTAAAAATTCCGCGATTTTTTCCCAATACACTTAATTTCTCTCGTTATTCTATTTTTTAAAACTTCAATTTCTTTTCCATTCGCCCGTCATTTGATCGTAGTAGGTGTAACGTTTATTCAAACAAAGCAACACTTATTACCTTCTTAACTTTTTAACTAATTAACACTAAACGTGGTATTTGATTCGAATTGGAATCAAATGACGCCTTTCAAAATTTACTTTAAAATTGTATATTCATTGTTATTTTTTTCGCGCATTTAACTTTCTGTAAATTCTTATATCATCTGATTATTCAATTTCTCGTTTTTCTCGTAGTTTACTTTTTATAGCAAAAAATTCTTTACCTACTGGTAATTATATTCATGCTACCAATAAATAGGTGCACAAGACCGGTACGTTTAGTGTTAAATAAAATGACACTCATCGAAGTACCTACAATATACACCGCACAATCCTTTTTCCCTTCCACAGATTCCAACAGCTTTAAAATCACTCTGATCAGAGTAATCCGTCGCGAGCACAGGTGCAAATATCTGCAGATTGCAGAACCACGGACGCTCTTTTGACTTGCCGTCTTAATCCGAAATCCGTGACTTTTTGTTCGCGACGGAAACAGGAGGAGAAGGAGGAGAAAATCGAAGGGAAACGGAACGGGAGACAAAGTGGGCTTAGTGGTCCGTGGGCAATCATAAATAAAGCTCGCGATATTTTTCAGCGAGCGTTGCAACATCGGTACAATGGAGACCATTAGTATCGTAATACGCTGAGGGAATAGAGAAGCGGATAGGCGGAAAAAAAAGGGACATATATCCTGGGAATGGAAGACGAATTAGAGAAGCACGAAACCAGCCAGTCAATATGGACGGCCAGGTGCCGTCGCATTCAGCCGCGGTATGATTTATTAACCACTTACTGCATAAAGCAGACGATCGATTACGTATAAATGTATACGCGCCGGTGGAAACAGGGCTAGAGGGGTGGCTGGACCGAGGCGACATGTGATATGATTTTGTTAATGGAAAATTTATGAGCCGCGAGATTAAAGGGAATACACTTCCCTTGTGCTCGCGCTCGCGGAATTCGGGGCGTGTGCACGCGTTGAATTCTTGTAGTTTCCAACCCCTTATACATTTTCCACGATCGGGTAACACCGTCGAAGAATTTCGGGGATGAATATCACCTGTCCTCGTTAACACTAGGTTTACGGGACACGTGAATTTGACGGGTGCGTCGCTTCAATTATACAATATTAACCCTTTGCACTCGAGAGGTGACTCTCAGTCACCATTCGTTTTAATACCATAGCTTGAATTCGAATAAACGATAATAACTATTGTAGGAAGCTTAATTTTAGAAAAGTAGGATTACAGGGTAACATCGAAGTTACCGATAGACAAATGTTGTTTTTTTCGAAATTAAACGAAAGCTTTAAAAGAGAGACCTTCGACTGTATATGCAGAGACTTTTGTGAGATTTGAGAGACTAGAGAGATTTGAGAAATCCGTGAATATCGTCGTTAAATTCGAAGAAGCGTTTTTTGTGTTCCCACTCGTGAAAGACTGAAATTTCGCGAGTTCTATTAGTTCCTTGAACTGTTTTCATTGTATCTTCAATTCTTTTTATAAACCAAAGCGAAAGAAAACCCATCTTTGGTTTTTTACACTATATTAAAAATAACTACACGCGAAATATCGAAATAAAATACTTGCGTTCATTCCAAAAGCAAACGTATAATTTTCTTTGCATATTTTTACATGTAGGGTATATCACCGAGCTTATAGAAACGTAAGAAAAGCGAAAAATTCTTCGAGTGCAAAGAGTTAATAGATTTAATCAACTTAAATTAAGTTTGTTAATGTTGTGATTGTCTTCAAATTAAGCTCATGGTCTTATTTAAAAAAAAAAATCGTGGTTTTCTTTACCCGTGAATCTGACGGGTCTCCATAAAGATAGGAATACAGAAAACGTCCCTAAACCTAGTGTTAAAGTGATTTAACACGTTCGCATATTGCATATGCAGTGTTTTGCAGTATTTTGTTCTGTTGGGTTGCCGCTGCTTATGCAGTTAGTTTTCTGTAACTTTCCTAATGAATACGATTAGAAAGTTATAAATGAAATTATTTATGTAGGAATGGAACGAACGCGGTCCCGAAAGAATGTTAAGGGTGTTTGGGATATCTCGTATGCTAACGAGCGAAAGTTTAGGAATGCGATCTGAGTGGTCGAGGTGCCTGGCTCACCGTGGGCGAGGTTGCATGGGAAATGTCTGATTGAGAAGCTCGCTTGTGGAAGAAAACAGAACGAAATATTAAAATAGGGGTACAAGGCAAGTCAATCGTTGAAATAATTTGAAAATTTGTCAGTTCTATAGAAATAGTCAGTCGTGAGATTCGTAAGAAAGTTATTAGCGTGTTGTAAAGAGTTCGAGGTCTAAAAGCTCGAGTGAAGTCATCGTATAGTCAATATTCTATTAATAAAGCTTACTTTGGTTCTACTAAGAACTCGCATTATTGTTCAAGTTCTATCCCATCAATTACGATCCTACATTTATCTTTCTTATTGTGAATTTAGACTGAAATTAAGGTTTATTATTAATCGAAAATACTCGTTTTGAAAATTACGCGTGTTATTTCTTCTGTGTAAAATACATCAAATCAAATTTGGAGTAGTTTATCCTCTGAAAATCGAAATATCATTATTGGTAACTTTACGAGTCATTAGTGTTTGATCATTGGGCACTATTCCACTTTCTTTCCTTTAATTTTCGAAATTGTTGCTTTTGCAATTTGTTAAAACTTCGAAGAACGTCATACGGATAGAAAATTGCACGTACAATGAACGAAATTAGAAATTGCGCGACGCATAAAACTGACAATGTACATCCGTATGATATGCGGCACTGTGCAAAACCGTAGATCGTATCGTCTAATTATCAGATAAAATTTACGAATGGTTACACGGGGTTATAACGGTTGCTCGTATTCTAGCAAGCCGAGCGCCTAATTTCCACACGCTATGGAATGCATTAACGATATTAATTGCGCCAAAACACGAGTACCGAGTGAACGATGTTGGCTGAAATTGAGTTCATCGATAATTAAATCATTGGTCCAAGTGGCTATCAGGGTTCTAAGGATACGTTGTACCCTTAGGTGATTCGAGTTTATGAGTTTAGCGAGGCATAAATTCAATTGGCCAGAACTTGGCGATGATCGATGCATAGGTCGTTGCGACTCGAAGGGAAAGTGCTCGTCGATGTAAAACAGACGCTTAGAACAGGGAACTTCTCTTACAGATATTAAAAAACTCTTCCCGGTATAAGAGGGGAGAGGAGAGGTAGGGGCCTTCTTCGAGGGTTGATAAATTTTTATCGATCAAAGCGAGAGTCCGAGCCAAGTTTGCCGGGACTCGTTCTAATTCCTTTCGCGTCCAACGAGAACCAGCCGAATATTTTCCGGCTGGTTTCAGCTATCCGCTGTCCCCAGGGCTGGGTAAATCCGCGAGGGTTGTCCCGCTTCTTGGTAATTAATAGACTCGGACAAGTTCGCGTTAATTGTTTTATTTCGTCGTCGTTGCGGAGATTAGGGAAGTTTGCGTTAATTATTTCAACCCCCTCGGAACGTCGAGCTTCGGGCTAACCGTGATCCTTTCATTTTCTGCAATCTGCAAATCTGGATGAATAAGCCACGGGGCCAACTGAAGAATTTAAGGGTACCAGGTAGACAAAAACAGGTCGCGATGGAAGCCGGGGAAATTAACTTCGGGAAAGAGGGGAAAGTTCTTTGGTGAAGTTCCAATTCGCTCGTGAAACTGTTTAAAAATTTGTTGCCGTAAACTTATTATACCTTTATTCTGTATTCCGTTCGCCATGGAAGCGGTCGATTAGCGCCTCGTCAACGAAAACTTGTCACTCGTCACGGTGAAATACGTTGAATCGATGCTGACGAAATTTTGCTGTAAAAATTTCACGAAAAGCGACATTTTAATAGCAGATCTGTTAGTGTGTTGCGTATACCTAAATACAGTGCATCAATTGGTATTAATTAAAATAATATTAAGCTGGGGAAAAAGAAATCTATTATTTTTATAATTTTAAATGGATTTTATATCCATTATTTTTGTAATTTTAAAAGGATTTTTTTCCCCAGCCTAATATTATTTATTGTTGGGGATAAACGCAGATTTTATAGATAAAATGAGGTATTACGCGAGAAGTATGGAAGGTAGGAGGCTCGTTCTCGTCTTGAAAGTTAAGTTAGAGTATCCAGAGTTTATCGATAATTATGGTTATTTATGTTTCCGAATAATTATAAGTGGCTATGAAAGTTTAGAAATAAAACAACGAGAATATGTTCAATGCGTCTTCTTGCATTTTGATAAAGAGTTCTTTATCTAATAAACCTATATTACTTTATTTTACCCAAAAATCGTACCTCTCTACGTGATAAAGAAACGTCGATGATTATAACTAATATTTCATCTTATCGTGGAAAATTATGAAACCATTATTTTATATTTTAATAATATATCGCTATAATTTTTACCAAAAATAGCTGCATATTTTCAAGAATTGCGGAAATAAAATTCCCGGAACCATTCATGTTCACTGTTATCGTAATTTTTGTGTTAATTACAATAAAACAGCACAACAACGTAACAACACTTTGGAATATTCGTATCCTTTCAATTATAAAAATACCACGTTAGACAGGAATGTATAACGAATGCAACGAAAGAGGTATTAAACCTGACAGTTTAAATTACCTTGCCTCTATCATCTATTTTCCAATCCGTCGAAATCGAGTTTTCGAAATCTCGCGTATCTCTTTATCCTCGCCGCAGAATTAATCAGCCCGCGGATGAAATTATGGTGTAACGCGTGGAGCTTTATTTCGCCGCGAAACACAATTTATCCCTCGGCGAATGGCTGCTTCTTCGATCATTATCGCCGGTGTACCGGAGTCTTGCTTTGAACCTAACCCGTCGCGGTGGATGAAACAATGCAGCTTCCTGTAACTGCGGCGGTACAAAACGAAGACAGAAAAGGGCTGCAGGGCGGCGGAGGGTCGTTTGTGCGACGGTCTGCGGGTTTATCCAATGATTGGAAACTCGGCGTCAGAAAAGCCGGAAAATTTGATTCTTCCTTTCGCGAGCGGGACAACGCGTGACAGTTTTCCCGATCAAAGAACACGGCGTTTGAGCCGAATGGCTGGCTGACTGGCCGTGATACAACGCGCGCCGCACAGGGACAGTCAAAACGAGTAACAATATTGTCATGGAGCGGAGCAAACGTGAAAGACTTCAATTTTTGATCGTTCCGCGAAACGGAAAAACAGGAGGCAAAAAAGCAGGTGGAAAGAGAAGGAAAGAGAGGAGAGAAGGGAGAAATGGTGATCCTTGGGGATTCGCGTTGTCGCTTGGCTTTTGCTCCCTTTTCTCCCTTTTTATTTCCTTCTTTGTACCCTGATTTTCCTTTCTTCTCTCACTCCTGCGTTTTTCCTTCCCCCTTCCCATTTTTATTACACTCTTCTTCCTTTTCTTTTCGGTCGATGCACATAACGATTTCGTGCTCGTTCCGGCCTCCCCCATAGAGTCGTTTGCGCGCGAAAGAAGTTATTATCGGCATCCAGGGTTAATGAAAATTACGCGAAGGAGGTCGTACAGGAATTCTTTCCTTTATGACCGTCGTCCCCGTTATGAAGACGAGCGAACGACCTTTGTCGGGAGCCTCCATTTCGCGATATCTTTACAGCGAATTCGTCAGATCGAGTCCCATGATGTCTGCCAAGCAACGATCAGGCTAACATCTCGCATGGTGTTAATGTGGACCGCTTTAAGGTGCGGAGATTGATCGACGGCAATTGAAATGGCAGGAATTTGTATTTCGAATACCTGAAATGCGTTTTCACACCGCTATCGGTATTCCGCTCTACCTAATTGCGCGCTAATTCTAGGCAAAAGTGCACACAATGACATTCATTCTCGCGTAATACATTCAGACAGAAATTGGAAATCGATTTACAAATTTTAGAAATTAGAATCCGAGATTTTAGAAATTAGAAGGCCCGAAAACTCGAAGCGTAAATCTTTCACGGTTTCTCATCTGTCGATTTTATATTTTCCCTTGATTAGCAATTACAAGTAAATTTCTAATTCGCGCCGCTATCGGTATTCCGCTGTACCTAATTGCGCTGTAATTTTCGACGAGAGTACGCACAATGACAGTCATTTTCGCGTAATATACTAGGAAAGAAATTAGGAACCGTCTTACAAATTTTGGAAATTAGAATCCGAGATTTTAGAAATTTGGAAGCTCGAAAATTCGAAGCGTAAATCCTTCACGGCCCGTCTGTCATTCGCGGATTTTATATTTTTCCTTGATTCCCAATTACTAGTAAATTTCCAAATTTCTCATCGTAGAATTCGAAATTTTCCAAGATTTCATTATTTCTGAAAGTTCGAATACGCGTAATGACAATCATTTTTGCGCAATATACTCGGGCAGAAATTAGAAAGCAATTTACAAATCTTAGAAATTAGAATCCGAGATTTTAGAAATTAGAAAGTCTGAAAACTCGAAGCATAAATCTTTCACGACTCTAGGAACCCACCACTCCGGCATTCGTCGATTTTATATTTTCCCTTGATTCTCAATTATAATACAAGTAAACTTCCAAATTTCCCATCGTCAAACTCCAAATTTTCCAAGATTTCATTGCATCCGGATGTTCTAGTACGCGCAGTGACAATCATTTTCGCGCAATATACTCGGGAAGAAATTAGAAAGCAATTTACAAATTTTAGAAATTAGAATCCGAGATTTTAGAAATCAGAAAGTCCGAAAACTCGAAGCATAAATCTTTCACGACCCCTCCGACATTCGCGGATTTTATATTTTCCCTTGATTCCCAATTGCTAATAAATTTCCAAATTTCTCATCGTAGAATTCGAAATTTTCCAAGATTTCATTACTTCTGAATGTTCTAATACGCGTAATGACAATCATTTTTGCGTAATATACCCGTGAAAAATTAAAAAGCAATTTACAAATTTTAGAAATTAAGAAGCCCGAAAATTCAAAGCTTAAATCTTTCACGACCTTTCGTTTGTCGATTTTATGTTTTCCCCTGATTCAAAATTACAAGTAACCCTCCAAATTTCCCATCGTCGAACTCGAAATTTTCCAAAGCTCGAAAACTCGAAGCATAAATCGTTCACGACCCCTCCGACATTCGCGGATTTTATATTTTCCTTTGATTCCCAATAGCTAGTAAATTTCCAAATTTCTCATCGTAGAATTCGAAATTTTCCAAGATTTCACTGCATCCTTTGTTCGAATACCTGAAGAATCTCAGTCTTGTTATATTTCCAACTTCCTCGCGACCGCAGGAACCGATTTCTGTCAGCCTAATCGAAACGAGGAAGAAAACTGATTCGAAGCAGTCAGGATGCCAGGCTCTGGCTCATTGCGAGCCGAAGAAATGCCGGGTATCGGGCGAGCATTCGATTATCCCGATGGGACACGGTCGGTGTAAAGCTGAGCCTGGTTCATTAACCGGAAGACGGGGTACGCGTGGACGTAATGGGCTTATCGGTGTAGCGTTCGTCGTTGGAATCCGCAGAGGATCTCGAGGGCCGGTGGCTGCGCCGGACGCGCAGCGATTTGCGGGATTTTCCAAATTGGCCCGGGATTTGGCCGGCGTAACGCAAAACCGTAGCCCAGAATGGTCGAAACGGCCGGGCGGCAAGATAGCGGGGACCTCGAAGGCGGAACTTCTGAAACGGTTGCGGGCACAAAGGACCGTCCAGGCTGGCAGGCTGTCGTTGCGTCGTGGCACAATACTCCATCGCGTGTACCATAATTAAACCGATACCGTCGGTTTGGCTGATCGAGCGTGTGATTGGATGCCGATGCAGTCGCGTGGACGGCGAAGCCCGGGAAGATGCGGAATTAGCGGCTAAGACTTGGCTGCTATCGACGTCCTTCGAAATCGCTGGATTAATTTTGCCCATAGAGATATCCGCTCTCTATTGTCCCCGATGAAACGTCTTTCGTTCCACAGGCTGTCCCGAACTTTGCCGCTGACGTGGAATTTTCCTCGTGGAAAATCGAATTTATACGTATCCCCTGTATCTCTGTAATTGGATGTTTAATTCAGACGAGACTCGCGTAATTCTTAGACGTTTTTAAAGTTACGCTTGCCGATCGATCGTCATACAGGGTGGGGCATTTGAAGCGGGTCGCTCGAATAACTCGGTTATTCCTAGCGATAGGAAGAATGGCCAAAGTTGTTTGCCTTTGAAGAGCGCATAATCGGACGTCGATAATAGTTCACCGGTGGAACGAGACGTAGAGATCAACTTTCCTGTCTTAGATGGACCGATATGCTTTTACATTCTCTCGTTCCTCGTCGCGAGAAATATAATTCTCTTTTAAAGATCCTTAACCCATTTGCATCACAAAGAAAAGTCAAAAATTCGTTCTTATCACGAACATTTTTTTTACTGTATTTAAATTTTAATGAAAATGTTACAAAATATGAGAAATAAAATCAATATTGCATAAATACAGAATTTTTACTTCATCGTAGATTTACAAAAATAAACGGAATGGAATGTAATTATTTTGCACAACGTGATAATATTTGAAGCGATCAAGGCCTAATGTCACGTGGCAATTATCACATTGATAAAATGTATCTTTTCTTTTTTTCTCTGATAAACAAACTACACAGCGTCTGCGAGCTTTCTTCGATGAGAAGCCGTTTCGATCAGGATTGGAAAATGTTGGCCGGTAAATCTTCCTGGTAATGATGGACATGGTGTAACTGTTCTTTTTTTTATTTTTATTTTTTTCTATTTTTTCAAGTATTTCTTCCACTAATTTTTGTTTGAAAACGTGGAACGCTCTGTTCTTATAAATTCTAAAATGCGCGCATATATGCGCTTATGTTGCAAATGGGTTAAATCGTTCCCGTGGAAACTTCACGCGTTACTCTTTATTCTCTCCGCGAAGTTACGTAACCTTGGACTTTCGATTATTAATTCACCCTGAATAACAATTAAATGACCCATCCAATGGTCTACCCATCGAACTCGGCAACTTTGCAAATATTAACTCACCGGTGAAAATACTGTCGCGATAATTTGATTTCGCTTGTATCCAGCCACCTAGAATCTCGGGACAGGAAAATCAACGAGGAACTTGCAGTCATACGCGTTCTATCTGCATTCCATCCGCGGATCAGATAGCTGGAAACTTGCAGCGAAACAAGCGAGCACGCGAGCCCCGTTTCGCGAAATTCCCGGCACACCTGTAACTACCAAAAACTCGAATCTCGACGCTCTGCGAATCAATTCTCTCGCGCAAATAACGCGCGGATAACGCGCAAGCTCGTGGCTGCTGGTCCCGGTGTCGTCATCCTCGCGGCGAGCGCGCATAAGCCCTTGTCCTCGCCAATCTCGCTAATTACCTCCTCGACCGAATTTCGTTTCTTGCCGGTGTGTTCCACGTTTCGAAGAAGTTGTTACCGTTCCACGCGACCCATTCGTTCCTCCGTGTCTTTCGTGACAATGCACGAGCGGGGCTCGTGTACGCTGAGCGAGCAACGTAGCCTAGTAGCAGGCTGCTAGCACACGACACGAGGGAACCAGATTGCACGTTGCTCTAACAAGTTCGCGTTAATTGACACGTGAAACGGCGGGTGGA
The DNA here is from genome assembly GCA_002201625.1 of Euglossa dilemma. Lineage (NCBI taxonomy): Eukaryota > Metazoa > Arthropoda > Insecta > Hymenoptera > Apidae > Euglossa > Euglossa dilemma. Next base: position 8,594,780 of record NIJG01000123.1, read on the forward strand.
GCTCGGCAGTCGTCGCCCCCTTCATAACTCCGTCCCGAACGGGGAAATCACGGCGAAACCGGGGGCTCTAGCTAATCCCCCTTCTAACTTTCGTTATAATCCGCCCCGGAACTTTTTCCTCCGAGACGGAATTCATAAACGGCGTAGATCTTCGCGAGAGAGGCCGACTCCGGTTCTGCTGCTGGGTCTTCCAGACCTGACCGGTCTAAGTGAAAAATTCGATTCGCGAGAGAGATAGCCACGTTTAATTTCATTTCTCAACCCCCGGCTGTTTGGTCCTTCGGCCCAGCTTTTTCGAACGTGGCCCGCATTATTCTTCGTCCAGCCCGGCTCGTCCCTTGGACAGTTCTGCGGACGTGAAAGATTTCGTTGCCCGTTCTCGATAGGAATTTGCCGGCTGCTCCTCGGGTATCGAAGGTGTCGCAGTTGTTTCCGATGGCACGTGTTGCGTTGAACGGAAAACAGACGACGGTAGACTACGGTATGAGGGGGCCCGGAGCTTTTCCACGTTTTCTACACTCTCTTTCTTCGCTATGGTCTCGCAGCTTTGGCTCTGATTCGTGACGTGGCTTGGAAATCGAACCGGGTGGGGATAACGAATGGGACCTGGATGAGATTTTAATCGGGTGGAATTGGTTTGCGCACGAATTTTATTCGTTTATTTGACTTTAATGCGTATTTGTTGGGTATCCCTTTGCGTATTCTCGTTTTAATATTACGTGTTTTGATTGACAATAATTTCACTGGGAATCGTGTTGTATTTGTGTAAGACTGGGACCACTTGAAAGGATATCGGTTTTATGATAACGATTATCAATGCGAGTTTTGGGTACGAGAGATTTGAGTTCTTAGAATGCGTATGAACATACGTCGTGTGAATATGTGTCATATGTGTGAGTGAATATTAAACGAGTGATCAATAACTAAGAGATCGACTGGATAATAACTAGAATCGATTGGAAGCACAAAATGTGTCTGTCGATTGGTTGTTAGTTCAATCTTTCTAATTGTATAATACTTTAGTGTTAACCTCAGTTTAACTTGTAATAAATATATATTTTAGAAAAGAAAGGAAAGTATGGTAACAAAGATTAAACGTTTTATTTTCTAAAATAACCGAAGGGAGCAGGTCTGACAAATTTCAGTTTTCTTCCTCTTCCTCGAAAAATTTTCCCACCAGATTTCGAACCTTCCAAGTCGCATCGTAAATATCGCATAGTAAATCCTACGCTTAATCAAACGCAAAGTCAATACGTTTCAAGATTTTTGCCGTATAGCGATGGGATATGATACGCGAAAAAATTACGGTCGTCGTTTCTGTAATTACGAATATTCGAGGAAAACGGCGAGCGTGACGTTTGTGAAATGGGATGAAGATTACCGAATATGTAGAGTGTGTAGCTGGAAGCTGGAAGCGTAGCTCGATTAATATGATTGATCAATGCAGTAATGTTTAATTAAATAGGAGCATATCGAAATCACAAACGTAAACTCCTCGCGAGTGTACATATTATGTCAACAATTATTTGTACATCCTTCGATTATTGAACCAATTATAATATCGAATACCTCTGGGACGTGTCTCTATCAATTATTCCTTTGGAACGCGAAGAGAAACGGTGGCTAATTAAATATTATCGTTATGAGTTGATAGAGGTTTCTTATTGACCACCTGCACATGGTTCACTGCACGCGTTCTTCTGTGTTTTCTGATACCACGGCACGGTTAATTAAAATCATAGAGATATAAATTTAAACAACTGCCAACGATGTGTCGATGTATAAGAAATGAACATCGAAAGGAGACGAATTTAATATCGCAGAATACTTTATTTAATGAAGAAATTAAACATTAAAAGCTAATGTATGTACCTCGTACGAGGAAGTGTAATTTATTCCTACGATTTTTAATCCTTCTATTCATACGACTTTTAACTCGACTCAGACTTCTCAAGGGACATCATAAATCCAGCAAAAAACACATATGCTTCCTCTGAAGGAACACAAGAGGATTACTTTTTTTCTACTTTCATTTTTACCGTTTTAGTTGAAACAATTTCTCGAATATTTGTACGATCATTTAAAGGATATATTTAAATTAGATTTATAGGGATTTTTTTCTATACTGAGAAATAAATGTATTTAATGATTGCATTTCTGGTGGAATAAATTTTTGAAAAAATGCAGCCTCGAATTCGCGGAGATAAAACTGAAGCAATGAATGAACATCTACTCGTAATTGTCACTCGAGCACAGTATGTTTTATGATACTTCTACGAACGTGTTCTACATTCTGAATCGTATATATGTAACCAAGATCGGTATCAGTCGATTTGCGAAGCTACAGCATGATGCATAGCCGTCATTTTTTTGAGTAACTCCTTGTCAAAGTTGAGGTCGCGCGCAAAAAATCTATGTGCCTCGAGTTTATCGCGTTCGGCCATTTTTTCCCTGCTTTCGTGGCCGATACCATGTAGCATTACCTCGTGTAACATGTAATAAAAAAATATTTCAATAAACAATCAGTTACGCGACGGGATAAACGCATTTGTCGCGCTTTATCCCAATTCGATTATTTATTACTTGACAAATAATATATTATTAATTATTTTAGTATTTATTACCGGTTCATCGCTGCATTATTCCATTGAATTATTCCATTCAATATGGAATCGTCATCCAAAATGCACATACAATGGCAATTCAGCCGCGTAATCTCCTACGTTAATGTGTCGGGAATTTGCATACGCGAAATTTTTACAGCTCCGTAGAAGCTTGCGGCAGAGGAAAATTCGAAAGACCGAATGAACTCGCAATTCCGAGGCACATTGTTACACTTACGAAATCAAGCGTAATGGTAAAGTGGCACGGAAGATTACAAAAAAAGCCTGGTATTATCGTTTAGCTCGTTCCGGCCGTCCTTTTTCCATTTTCGACGAAATGAAAATTGCAAGCCGCTTCAATTGTTGCTCGTTCCGCGCGTATTTGCAAGAAATTGCTGTTTCTGCAAGTGCGCTAATTTTCACCGGCGAATACGCAGATTTCAAAGGTAGAATTACTAACTGACTTAATAATAAAAGGAGATATTCGACGGAATGGACTTTCCGGCAACTTCTATTACCATTTCATTCCACGTCCGCGTAGAAATCAAATTCTATACTTGTCAAACGATTTATCGATGTTATTCACTGACAAAATTCGCTGAAACAAGTTCCGTGTATGCGATTCAAATCGCAAGTATTCGCCTGTCCGTTCGATATTGCTAATCATGTTTGATAGAATGGTGCTTAATTTTCTCCTCGTATCGAATTTCGTGACAATGTCAGATCGAACTGTCAAACGCTGTTCGATTGTTTTATAAATTAACAAAACGCGCACAAACGCACGTTTGGCGAGTTGTTCGAATTAACGTTGATCTTTCTTCTTTTTCATTTCAGGTAAGCGATGGTTCGCGTGTACGTATGCAATCGTTGACAAGGACCTTTCGAAACTGTCTGTAAGTGAAATTGATTATTACTTAAGACTTGGTCGGTGTAATTAACGTGATTCGTTGAAACGCTAATATTTAACCGGGTATAAAATTCGATCGTCATTTTACTAAATTTTATTTGATTTTAGAGAATTATTATGGGATGGTTCTTGAATTAGCTTTTAATTATCTAAGTTTGTATTGGTGTGATCCAATGAAATAGAATCGTTTAATTTATATTAATAACTAATTTATTAAATATATCGCTCTTTTCCCGTGAACAAAAATTACAAAATATACGTAAAATAAACGTAATACTATCCAAGCTTTTGTATATTTTTAGTTTCCAAGGAAGCTTATGACTTCCTTAACGTTCTATAATTTCTAAAGCAACTCCTTATCGTCCGAATAATTAATAACCGTATAATCCGAACTCAGCGTGATGACGATAAATGGGTCGCCCATTAAATTACTAAATTTAACGACGCACTTAGGACACTCAGTTGAAGCTAAATCGCGAAATAAAAATATAGAATAACCAAGCCAGCAACAGCGGTTAACCGTAAGCCGATTCCTAATGAAATAGACCTTAACGAAAACTCGCGGAGAAGAAACTTACGCTTGTTACATTTACAACAGCGTGTAGTACCCCGGTTGAAAAATGTAAAAAAAAAACCGGGAAAGAAGAATAGCAAGTGATCCAACATCTGTAACAATGACCCGACTACACCGAAACTTCGAACCATCTTCCCAACTCGCCCGCCGCAAGTTCACTCGAACAAAAAACAAGCTTATAAAACTTTTTAATTTCCTGCCGGCGGACAGAAACGAAGAAAAATACACGGCAACCTTTGAGGCAACATCTCCATCGCGCATCGAACCGGTGATTAAATTGTTCCCAGCGCGAGTCTATATAATCCCGCGCCTGTTGCGGTGCCGTCGTTGAATATTCGAATTACAATTCCCCTGTCACGCGAGAAACGGATATAAACTGGAATTTCCGTATCGCCGGTGGTTGCAGTTGCTCGATTTTAATCTCAAGCCGAAACGCACGCGCGATCCGTTAATAAATTAATATCCAGCCGCGGAGGGCGCATCGGCAGCCGTTTGTTAGACGCCGCCGCGGCGGCGGCCATCAACCGGAAATCGCAGCTGCACGGCGCGGAAGCCGCGACGATGGCGCCTTCGTAAATTGATGTAACGCATTAAGGAAGATTTACAGCCGCGCTGCGTGGATTCTCTGACAATAGGGACTTCATAGATCGGCAATCTAGTAAATAACCCCGGCATCAGTCGGATGAAGTGCGACGAACGCCTCGGCGATGAAGTCACACTCCGCTTCGCAGCCGAGAATCGAAACGTTTGCACAGTGTAACTCGCTATTGCCGAGAGGAACGGAAGAAAAGGTTCTTCGGGTCTGCTTCTGGTTCCGTGAACGAAGATTGAATTGGTAATTGGATTGGTCCGATCTGTTATTCTTCGGTTATCCTTGCGGTACAACGGAGTCGGAGGAATTTTTCGACGCTTCGATTGTTCGTGTCGAAATCGTGTACTTACACCGTGATGATCTTAAATTTTTTAATATCAAGAGAAAGCTTATCGGGACTTGTGACCGTGTGTGAAACGTATTCGCTTCTTTTAATTCAATTCATTTGTTATTTAATTCGTTTATTCGTTTACGAATTGCAGTTAGCAAGCCTTGTCTTTATGAAAAATATAATTCGAGGGAAATACACGTGTAAATACAAAAAAATTGGAAATCGCTGACGTCGAGTTAAACTCGAAAGATTATTTTTCGATTTATTTTTTTCATGTCGCATGTACGAAATAATAATTGGCTCTTGCGTAAATTTTAGAGAGGTATTTGCGAAACGACGTATTTCATTGGAGCATTTGTTTCGTTTTTGTAAACACCGCGAAATGTGAAAAAGGTTTTATCGAACTTGCTTTGTAAACAGCAATTGAAAAGTCAATAATCGAGGGGGTGGAAATATTTAGCTGTTTTCTTGTATTTTATTCGATGCCTTTCCGGTGAAACGGAACACCCGGGACAGAGTTTGGTGATTTCTAAAGGAAATTGAAACGTTTTCGAAAGGAGGATTATTGTCGGCCCTTTCTGTAAATTCGCGGAGTCTTGAACGTTGGGCCCGGGTAAAGAGGGCTATCGATGTTGGAATAATTTGCATTAAACGAGTTCGCGTTCTTTGGTAAGTAGCGTGAAGCTTTTCCTATTAAAACGAAGGAGACGAATTAAAATTCCATTCGCTCCGTGCTTTGTATTCTCCTCCAGATATTTCTGCTTGCTTCAAGCCTTTGGCTATTATTTTTCGAGAAACTTGTTACTTACCTCTGGCCAACTTGTTCTAATTACGACATTTTCTAAAATACTTTATGCTGCAATAAAAAGATTTTCTTTTGGAGTTCAGCCCCCTTAATATCGACGATGGCGTGTCATGTATCGTTACGCTTTCGTTTTAAACGCTTCAAGAATTTTTCTCGGTACTTCGTAATATTGTTTATGTAATTCTTAATACACGTCGAATTTCGTTACTTTTTATTAGTTCGTTGTTTCTTCTTTTCTTAAACCAAAACTAATTGTTTGCAATTCTTCTCCAACACCTCGTCCAATTATATTAGTTTCTTTAATAAAATAATACCGAATAAATAAATACCGAAATTAAAACAGTTCTCTTAGCTTCAAATGTGTCAGGATCCACATTTCAAGGATTTTTCAAAATCATTACTATTCGTGTGCACATTTTAACAAGGGTTAAAGAACCAAGTATTCATTTGCCAATTTTCGTATATTCTTTCCCTTCTAAAATATTTAAAAATTGAAACAAAGTAGAATAAGTAAAGTACGTTTTATTTAACACGAGAACTACTGAAATGACTTTTCGGATATTTTATTTTTACAATTTCTGAGAACATACAAACTGTTTTCGACAAAATTTTTGTCTACTTTGATTCTGATCGAAACACAAATGTTCGCAGTTATTAATTATATTATTTCATTCGTAAGAGTATATTTAGGTTGGTTGTTCTAGTGTTAATAATGATCTGATAAGACGTCTTCGTTATTATATAACACACACTCTCAACTTTAATCCACGTATTATTTATTAACTTTGGCGATCGGTATGTTCACTCTGCAAATATTGCGCCAAATTTCTCCAGTCCATGGCTACTCGCATCGCAGTAGCTCAATTTTCCAACGACAAACCCCACGCAGATCATCCCCCTGTTCGCAGTAACACCTCGATCCAGCCGAAAACGCAATTTTATCAGCCCTTAATTGTCGCGCGCGCGTCACGTCGAATTAACTTCTTTATTAATTCTCCCGCTGCCGACAAAACCGCCTGTTTCCTCTCTGCATCGGCGATAGTAATCGCCGGAAAACGCGGGAATTCTGTCGCGCGAGCAGCCTCTTCTCGTTACACGCGCGTCCATCGCGATTTTCGCTCGTCGTCGCCGAAAATTCGCGTGATCGACGATTGCGCGGGTAAACGCCGCGCGGAGATTAATCCGCGTGATCGAAATTTCGATTTCGACGGGGGACGCTTTCAATTGGACGACTCTGTGAAAAATCATCGCGAGGCTTTATCACCGGCGCGAGTGATCGATGAAATTAGCGGCTGGAAATCGGAAGTGTCGTAATGGCGGCGTCGGAGATCGGCACGTGACGCCGTTGCCAAATATTATAATTCAGCGACGACGATGTGGTTCGATTAAAACGCGAGACGGCGACGCGTTCGGACGCGGCTCGTCGCGGACGAGTGACGAGCGCGTAATGGATTTGACTCGCGGACGGACAGGCGAGCCGATAAAATTGCGATGTTGGTCGTTGGAGCGATCGTGGAAATCCATATCTTCGAGCCGGTCGACCGTGTAATTCGGCCGATGGCTTTTTCGCGCGGATTTTTCGCCGAATTTCTCCCCGCCGCTAATTACCCGGCCAGGTGAACGCTGAAATCTCGTGTCAACGCGCGCGTGTTTTATTTCTCCGCGGGTTCATCCGCGGTCCGGATCCGCCGCGTGACGTTTCGATTAGTCGTGCTCTGTTATCGAGCTTTCGCCGGGTCTCGATTTCCCGGAGATTAATTACCGGTCGCACGTACCGGCCTGGCCGGATCGCCTGGAGCGTGGAAACTTGGCAAGATGGCGGAGGAAGAGGCCGCGGCGGGTTTTCGAGCGGGTGCAAGTCGCCGAGGCTCGTCGGGTGTTAATGTCGTAAGATCGATCGGCCGATTAAACGGTATCTCTGTTACGCAATCGAGTTAACCGTGCTTCCGATCAATCAATGCCCTGCCATCGCCGTTCCGTCAGACTTCGCTCGCAGTCGTTCGCCGCGACGGAAATACTTAATTTGGTTAAAAGCTCCGCCACGTCCGACGCGCAAGCTCCCCGGCATAAGACGACACTTTTACGTAACAAACGCCGTATTTTTACCATGCCGCGCCCTCTTCATCAGCGTGTTTTCTCGATGCGAAAAAATTCGGCCAATTTCGACCAGAAATCGTAAGCAGTTTTGCCGGGAAATTCCGGTAGGAAAGAAAAACCGGAAGTTATTAATTTGCTCTAGAAATTGAAGAAATAACCGGGACTTCCCGCGGTCTTTTTCATATTCGCCAATTCCCCGACTTTGAGTACATACAACGTCTGATGAGCGTAAGCTCTTGGGAAATACAGGTTGCAAGAAATTAGCAAAGTTTTCAATTTGCAACTTCGAGAAGTTTAAACGCGGAAGATCAAAGGAGTTCGCGTGCGCGTGGAATTCGAAAAATTCGTAATATCTCGCCGTGGAGAATTGAGATCCATTTCGATTGCAGGAAATTAGCATGCGAGTTTCGAAGAATTATGCTACAGGGAATAGGGAAAACGTCCAAATCCGAGGAATTTATTAATTAGACCGGTGATTATGTTTAAACAGTGATCTAATGCGGTGCGCTTCCGTTTCCTTGCTAGACCGCGTTTTGTTCGTGCCAAAGGAGCGAGATCGCCAATGTGGGTATACATTTGCAGCGAATTCCTGAATTTTGCATATGTCCTGCGCAAACATGCTGCATTGAGCTTACAGGTATGCAACGTTGGGATATTGTACACACCCTTTCATTCAGGAAACTAATCCACAATTCCATAGTCTCTGTCTGAATTCTGATGTTGCAGTAGCTTCACAATGCCATCACACCCTATCGGAAAATCGGGAATCTTGATGAAGATTTCGGGTTGTTCAATTCTGCAAACGCTTAACTGGTAATCCATAGGCCAAACAGCAGTGAGAATATCGTAAAATTCTCGCGCGCAAATTACCGATCGTTCCCGATGACACGATGGAAAGTTGATATATCGGAACAACATTCGAAATTATACCAAAAACACCCGTTATTTTCCAAAACCAGGCTATTATTACAGCGAATAATTTACGAGCGACTGGCGCAAAAAGTTATCGTACGTTTCACAGCGATTCTACCCCCGTTTCTTTAACCCCTGTTCCTCCCTCTCGCAATGACTCGGCGTTAATCCACACCCATTGGAGCCGCGATCTCGAGTACGCTAGGAGAAAGAACCGATCGGGAAAAAACGGGCAACTTCCACCGGCAAAATCCCCGGTCGGAACAAGCGCTCGCGATCACGGACGCAAGAAACCACCCCGAAAGGAATCCAACCCTTCTCCGCCCTGCGCGCACCCTCTCGCACTGTTTCATCGAGATTGCCCGAGCCGCAAGACGGTGTGTCGATGTCGCGCGACGACAAATGTGCAGCAAACATTGGCCGGGTGTGCACTTATTCATTGTCAGTCTCCGCTCTGCGGGCTCGTGTGTGCGTTTCTCCGTTCGCGTGTCTCCGTGTGCACGGCACATGTGTGTGTGCAATCCGTGTGTGGGTGGTAACGATCCCGGCCTGCGCGACGCAGGCCCGCGTGCCAAAAGTGCATCGACCCGGGCTGCAATACCATTTCGCGCTAATATTTTGCTACAATGCCGAGGATCCAGGCTGTAAACCATCGCGATTCCATTCGGCCAAGTGTCGGAAAATTCTGTTCGACCGTTGCCACCGGGCCAGACGGAGTTCCGTTCCCGGGCGCTGCGGCCAACGTTTTATAGACAGGCATAATCTGCATGAAATAGACGAGCCGGGTATTAGACGCGGGCCGAAGGGTCACGGGAGAGGCTGCCGGAACAGCTGCGGAGACGTGTGTTTGGCAGTTTCCGGGAGATGGACCGGGGAGAACTCTCGGCGACGGATACCCCGAGTGTTTGCACACTCGCCGAGGAAACGGCTTTTTTTCCCGGAACACGCCGGCCTGGAAGAGGGTCTGACGTTGCCGAGTAGGGTGGATGAAGACGTTGTTTAGGTTTCCTGGATGAACGGCGGGGGGCCGAGGAGGGATTGTAATTGGGGAAATATGTTTCCTCGCTGTGGCGTTTTGTTTCGGATTTCTCTGGCCGTTCTTTTCAGCGGGGGTAGTGGACGAGGTGAAGACGGGGGTGACAAAAATGTGGGAAGTATCATGTATATTGTATCATGCATGTTTTGAGGTTATAGCGAAATAAATTGTAAGCGATGGGGGAATACGATATTTATTGTGTAAGAGTAAAGTCTGGACTGGATTGGAGCCACGCAAGTCAGAAAAACGTCTCCAATGAGGTGGAAACAAATGACGTACAGTAACAAACGAAGAAGATGTTGAGAATAGAGACTTATAGAATTTTATTTTTAGCAATTCTATAACAATATATATCTGCATTATATAATTGGTTAGGATACTATAACAATATATACCTGCATTATATAATTGGTTAGGATACTATAACAATATATACCTTCATTACATAATTGGTTAAGATACTATAACAATATATACCTGCATTATATAATTGGTTAGGATACTATAACAATATATACCTGCATTATATAATTGGTTAGGATACTATAACAATATATACCTGCATTATATAATTGGTTAAGATACTATAACAATATATACCTGAATTATATAATTGGTTAGGATACTATAACAATATATACCTGCATTATATAATTGGTTAGGATACTATAACAATATATACCTGCATTATATAATTGCTTAGGATACTATAACAATATATACCTGCATTATATAATTGGTTAGGATACTATAACAATACATACCTGCATTACATAATTGGTTTGATATATAATACGATATTATATTTTTCTGTCCGTTGTTTTTATCAAGGGTTGAAAACGGGTTGAACGGGTTGGAGACAGGGGTGACAAAGATGTGTTAGTAGAGACTAGTTTTACGTGTTGTATTAGAATGATAGTGTGGACTATATGATAGAATTAAATCAGTATTATGTATGTTATATCATATATCTCCTATTAAGTACAGAGTGTATTAGCGTTCTAGATGTTCTTTCGACATACATCAAAATTTTTACGAAAAAGATTAATGAAAGAGATATCGCGGCCACACTTTTGTTGTACAGACTTTATCTGTATTACACAGTTGGTCAAAAATACGTTTGCACGTGATATTATATTTTTCTGTCCGTTGTTTCTATCGAGGCTGTTTGAACGGGTTGAAAACAAAGGTGACAAAGGTGCAAGATAAGAGACTATTTTTACGTTATTATGTACTTTCGATATACATTAAAATTTTTACGAAAAAAATTAATTAGAGAGACATGGCGACCACGTCTTTGTTGTACCTACGTTACGCTGTTGGTTAGAAATATTCTTGCAAGTGATATTGGAAAAAAATTTATATTTTTATGACATAACATAACACTTTTCGAAATGGCCAAATAGTTTATGTAAATTAGAATATTTTTTCAGGTTGTAGATCTGTAAGAACGAGGCTAAGAGAACTCAATGTACGCAATTCACTCTATATCTTCATTTATGCTTTCAAACATTCTACTAACGAGTATTTAGAAATTGTGATGTCAATTAGCTGGCGATCGAGGATTAACGGAGCGATTTATCACGAAACAAGCTTTATCCTGGCCAATCGATATTAACAAATCCTACCTCCGTCATTCGGAAATAGTCGCGCATATTGTACGCTTGCAGGATTCTAGGATGGGCGATAAATCTATACGCGCATATGTTTCTACGTTAGAAAGATTAATAGCGCAACTCAGCCGAGGCGGCATTACGTAATTTTATAGACGAACTTCGCTTATAAATCTTCGGAAGCACCGATGTTCTGGCCCCGAAGTAAGATCTCCGGTCTTAACACAGGCTCAGCGTTTACCAATTAAACCAGGCGAGGAAGCGAGCTAGGAAAAGAACCACGCCTGTTCGTAACCCTTTCGAATCTCTGCGTCGGCATCGATTGGAACCGCGTTTTGACCAATTAGCAGAGAAAACACGTCGATTAACGAAACGAACGCGAGCTTTACTCGAGGTTTCAGTTACAAGAAACGAGAGCGAGAGGGCGTAAACGAGGGCGAACGAATATTTGCTCTTGTCCCCATGGTCCGGTGAAGACGCGCCATAAAACTACCCTCGTGGCTTAAGTCTGACAGTGGTCGGCCAAGCTTGCGGGACTATTGTCTTTGCTTACTCACGGGTCGAGTATTTTTCGGCAGTAACCCGTGAACGTGGTCCGGATTCCTTTCCTTCTCTCTCTCTCTCTATCTCTCTTTCACTCTGTGACCGTCGCGAAAGTGAACGTTACTTTCACCCCGACAAGAAATCCGGGGAATGTTCGACGGTATGCGTGACCACGAAATCATGAGGCTTCAACGCGCTGGAACATGGATTTTCTCTTAGCCTTTCCTGCCTGCCAAGACGTGACAACGATCGTTACATTTTCCTGAGTTTCAATTTTCAATCAAAGTCAGTTTCAATTGAATTTTATATTCGTCTTTGATAGTATGATAAATACTATGGAATTATGGATTGAATATAGGTGGTGATTTATGAAATAAATTGTAAGAACGTCGAGTTAGAGATACGAATTATCTCTCGATTGTGGGTCTACTTTTACAACTCGATTCGCAACTCACATGTTTACAGCTCGTTACAGCTAACTTTTCACAACTATCCTCAACTAGCTCTCCACTAACTGTCAACTAACCTCAGCTAACTTCAACTGACCTCGACTAACTTCAACGCAACTAAACTCTCAACTCTCCACAACGCAGTTTCCCTCCTTTTATGTTTCTTTTCTACGCATTTCCAACGAGTCTGACCCCATCACCTAGAGTTTTTCAATTAAAATACACAATATTACAATATACAGCATTGAATACATATTATAAAATACCTGTTTACTTGAATATTTTCGTCGCGTCACGAGAGATACGCGAAGATATCAGTTCCAGCAATGGTAACGTTCAATAAAATATCAAACGGTGCAATTTTTACAACAACGAAATAAAAAGCATAGCTAGATGGACATAATTCGTGGAACAGGCTGTATAACGAACCAAACGATCGCTTCCATTGCGCATACACGTGCTATAAAATTCCAGCGCGACTTAACTGCTCCCTCGATAAAGATCATAGACCATAAAAATCATGGGCCACCGGAATCCATAGTTACCCGCACTTAATCCCGCCTGTGACCAGGATTCCTCGCTGTCTAAATCCACCACCACGAAAGACCGATCCGTCAACCGACCAATCCTCGACTCGCGTTGAAATCGCGCACGAAACGCTGTTAAACAGTCGCGTTTCGCCGGCTGTTCCGTAATCAGCTAGAAATTATCAGCGGCCATAGCGTACGGAGAATCTAGCCGCAATTATTCCGTAGGAAATGGGAAAGAATAACGCGCGGCGAGGAATGAAAAGTGAATTCGCAGCGAGAACAGGCTAATTGGAGCGAGCGACGACGAAAAGCTCGCGAATTATGGGATCAAAGTCTCGCGGTTTGTGTTTGCGTTTCATGGAAACGGGTTAACGACAACGTACGACGATAACGAAACGTCTCCGCTCGAATAATTAGCGATGATCGGCTTCGATAATGGGCTTGACGGAATCGCGAACGGCCCGCGCGACGATTTGCGAGCGGAGCGGAGCGTTGAAGGCGCGAAGGGATAGAAACCGAGCTTTCGATCGCGGTTCCAACCTATCCCAGGCCATTTTTCCGAGCACAGAGACGACAGATAAAGTCTGTTAAACGAGGCATAATTTCCGCGTAATCCCGTTTGCATGAACAAAAAGCGACGCGGAGCGGATTAAACGAGCGTTTATGGGGAATCAGCGGAAGGTATTCGGTCGCACGAATTGTTTGTTTTGTTGCAACGTTACCGATTTCCATTCTTTTTTTTTTTTTCGCTTCCTATCCCTATTTCTCTCGCTCCACATTTTATTCCCTCGGTTTTTTTTCTTCCTCCTCTCTCTCTCTCTCTCTCTTTTTCCGAGTTAATTTAAATTCGCCATGATACGTTGCATGGAATAAATCTCTCGTGTAAATCGTAAAGAACCGTAAAAATTGCCAGCGAATGCACGATCGAATTTTATCCTTCGAGCAGCGAGGCGAAATTGAAAACACGAAAAAATACGCCGTTTCAGGGAATGGCGTATTAAAGAGCGGTCTAATTAATGGCGGATAAATTCGACGAAGATATTAAAGCACGAAGGTAGAGCGGGCAATTCTCTAAACGTTTCATTCTTGCCGACACGTCGCCTTGCTTCTTTTTCCGCTAATTATCGCATGATCGACGGGCATTAAGCGAACGACGTTAATTTATAACGAATCTTAATTAGCGGATTTTAATAAACGCAACGGCGTAGTTGTCGCCGCTGTTAATGAGCTGTTCGAGTCCCCATCGCGTTTTCGACTTATCGTTAGTGACCGTTAAACTCGGGCTTATAAAAATCCGGTTAAAATATCGCCGCGCTGTGTGTCAATATCGATACGCGCATGGTCGTAAAGCGCTCGAAGAATCAGCTTTTATCGCGACGATAAAGTAGATTTCGCCGACAGTTCTTCCCGCGACGAAAGTCTTCGGTCTAAATTCGATTCGAATTTCTCACGCGACCCGATCAGAATTCCTTTTGAAATCATTCGAATGAAGTACCTATAGTTCATTATTCCGTCTCCTCCATTTTAAGGTAATTCTGTTTTCAACCCTTTGCGGTCCTATATCGAGTGTGGCTCAAGAGATTCACACTTGAAAATTACAAGGTATAACAATAGTGTAAATATAACTGATTTTTAATCGAATTTGTTTCTTCTTTTATTTATTTAAATAGCCCTAGTTTTTAGTCGAAATAAATTCCGAATAATAAATTTAGAAACGTTAAGGGCTACTGGTAACAAAATTGAAATATAATTCAGACCGCAAAGGGTTAAATATGTTAATTAAAAATCCGTATTACCTAGTACTGTAGAAGTATAGTTTTGTAAAAAGACTTTCGTAATTTTTTGTCGTGTTAGATCAAAACCGTGCTGTAGAGGGCTACTTATACTGTCCAGTCCTCTTAACCTTCTTTATATTTGTTGGAACGCATTCATCGATGCGTATGGTATTTTCCATTATTCCTATTTTCATTGACATGGAGGGTCTCGATTCAATGGGGCCCAATTTATGTGTTCACGACCATGACTCGTGGACACCGTAGTACACTGAAAAAGTCAGTTTGTTTGCGACAAGACAACAGTACAGATATTTTCGAAATGAAAAGGTCGTGTCTTCTGACCAAACCCCTTTGCATTTAATATGCAAATTAATATTATTAAACTCTTAACCCATTAGCTTACAATGACGCCTCAGAGGTATCGTAAGTCTACCGGGCCAAACATGAATAAGACGCTTCTGAGGCGTCATAAGGCTATCGGGCCAATTTGCAGCATTAAATCCTTTTTTTGTTTAACCCTTTCACGCCGAGCGCCGCATATATACGTCATCCAGTGGACGACCTGTGGGTACGGGCGCCGCATATATGCGGCATTGAAATGATCTGTACATGTGTCATCTATAGTCGATGGCAACGTTTTTTTTATCGTCAGAGCATTTTCTGTTGATTTTGTTGATTTTATTACATTAAAGCAATGATTGTTTTATTCAGCACAGTTCCTATTTAAGACTTAGGACAACATATATACAGAAACCATGCGAACTATGTATATTTCCGACGCGAGTTTCCGTTCAGTGACGCTACTTCGACGGACGGGACTGCCGTAGCAAAAGGGTTAACAATCAACTAATCGTAATTATTTATCAAACATCTTGCAAAGTTAATTGTACCGCGCACTTGTATATACAAATCATAGGAAGTTTGCGATTTGTACAGCTTCGAACGCTCAGCCAACGACCTTGGTGTCGCTTTTGTTGAAAAATAAATCGTAAGGCAAGAGGTTAACCAGTTAACTGTGGTTGACGAGTATACTCGTCATGGAGAAGCTGCAGGAGTTTGTGTCATGACGAGTATACACGTTCTGTGTAAAAAGTCTAACTCATCAATCAGGGAACCGTTTTCCTTTTGACGAGTCATGACAACATTTTGGATTCAGAAGATCGTCAGTCGTTAACAGTCAGTCGTTCGGTGTCATTCAAGTCAGCATTAAACATCAGTCAAGTCATTAGAACTTATTCATTCGAGTTCACTCAAGAAGTCATCATTCAGTCAATATTCAGTCGTCGAGTCTGACATTAGATATTTATTCGAACATTGTAAATCGCGAGCGCATCGCGCTTTAATATTTATATAATTTCGTGACAAGTACTCAATCAGCGTGATTGGTATTTTCTCTAAAATCAAAGTGGATCAAGCAGAGTCGATGATCGTTGGATTTACAACTCAACGCCAGTGTCACCATTTACGGTCCTTCGAACACGCAGAGATTGGGTCCGCAACGTCGTTGAAACCTTTATCTTTTGTGGGAAGTAATTCAGACGTCGTCTACGTCCTTTTACAAACGCAAACTAATTCAATTAGAGTTGTGAGAGTTTATTTTAGTTTGATACAGAGAGGCAAAGTTTTACAAAGTTTGAATAATGCGTAGCTGGTGACTGTCGAACGAGTACTGTCCTCCGTTTTTCGGCTTCTATCCTGTCTCGTCTGGCCATTTTTCCGAGTTTGTTTTTGATTGGTTAACGTGAGTGTTAGTGGAGAAAAGGTAGAGGTTTTTGATTGAATGTGGGAGTGTTGGAGGGACCTTTAGTCGAGAAGTGGGAAACTGTCAAGGAAGTTGTCTTTCGGCGGTCAATAATGTGATTCATGGGTCGTCCGTTCGTCACTTCGGTGGGTCTGTCACACGTGGGTCCAGTCCGTCGGGTCTGGTAGTTGTAATTTTTCCGTTTTCGGAATTAAATATACGACTTGATCTGCTGGAAGTGCGGCGAGTTACGTCTAACCTTCGGCGTTATAGTGTAGCATAGAGTAACGAAGTCCTTAGAATTACCTNCTGGAATTAATTAACCTCTTTATTCTCCGAATCGCGGGTTCGATTTGACGAAAAAACGATGAATTTGTATCTCGCGCCGCCAGAGTGCGCTCGCGTTGCGCTTACCGCGCATGCGCTGGTCATACAGTCACGTGACTTCGTCGCGATCACCGCGCATGCGCCGACGGCGCAGTCACGTGACCTCTCCAATGCGGGACCAACCGCGAGAAGATGCGGACGGAAATAACCCGTGTAGAAACGAGTCTGCGAGGAAAACGGAATGCGGTTGAAAGACAAAGGAGCGTCGAAGCGAGAAAGAAAACAATCTCGCGTGGCTCGCGGTGCAAACAGCGGAACAATGCAACAAGGTAGAGACCGAGCTAAAAGCACGATCGAACGTCGTCGATCGAGATACTCGAAGGTCGAGAGGGAGACGCGCGAAACGATCGCCGGATTCAGATACGGGAATGAAACAAAAGCTGCCACGCGGGTCGCGGGTAATGCGTTTGTCTCGGCATGAAGGGGTGCAGGGGGTCGGAATGTCTAACGAGACGAGGAGAAAGGGGTACGCGTGTCTGGACCGTGATGGACACGTCTTTTGTGATTTTTCCGAACGGAATTTCTGACGCGTCGCTCGGATATTCGCGAGCTTTCGATCTCCACAGAATGGCTATTGTTCAATCTTGTTCGCGAATGTTTGGATGGGGAATTTTCGGAATTTATCTTGGGAAGTCAAAAGCAGATTTTATTCCACCTTTGACTTACTGAAATAATATTGTGGTATCGTGAAGGTTGAAAGCACAAAGCTCTAGTCAATCGCTAAAACTCTGGGTGATGCGTTTGGGCCTTAACATGATCATGTTACCATGTTGACCAAATATAGTCATGTTATGGATGGCATCAAAAGCATGTTTGAATGAAAAATATGGAGATATATCCGGAGAATTTTCGGAATTTTTCCTGGGAAGTCAAAGGCGGATTTTATTCCGTCTTTGACTTACTGAAATAATATTGTGGTATCGTGAAGGTTGAAAGCATATAGCTCTGGTTAATCGGTAAAACTCTGGGTGATGCGTTTGGGCCTTAACGTGATCATGTTACCATGTTGACCACATATAGTCATGTTATGGATGGCATCAAAAGTATGTTTGAATGAAAAATATGGAGATTTATCCGGAGAATATTCGGAATTTTTCCTGAGAAGTCAAAAGCGGATTTTATTCCGCCTTTGACTTACTGAAATAATATTGTGGTATCGTGAAGGTTGAAAGCTCTGGTTAATCGGTAAAACTCTTGGCGATGCGTTTGGGCCTTAACCCTCTATGGGCCCGTGTAACTTTCAGGTCACATTTTAATTTATCGACATTTTACAAAATAATTGTAGCTTTTTTCATGATATGGCGCATAAATCTTAACTCTATGACGTTGCCAACACAACCAATACTAGTATTCATGACCATTGCTAGGCTCATCAACCTGAAATAACAAAATAAATGTGTGTAAGTGCAAACTGTCGGCAGTAAAACTACGCGAAACCATTTGATCCAATTGATATTATTTGTGCTTTTCTCAGTGATTACCAAATTGAAAATAGTGTACATAATAACTCTGGATTAGTATATCAATAACAACCTATTTGTATGCATTTCAATTTGCAATTTGTTACTGTTTTTTATGATACTAAATCACGATATTGAATATACACTATATTATACACTGTATTGAATATATCGAAATAAAATTGTTTAAACGTAAAAATTTGTTTTCATTTGCATATACAGGTTTATAATTTCTGATTTTTCGTTCTCACAATTTTTTTGGAGTTAAAACAAAAATTCGACCCATGAGGGTTAACACGACCATGTTTCCGTATTGACCGAATATGGTCATGTTAAGGATGGCATCGGAAAACATGTGCATGGCGAGAAAGAGATATAAAAAGGATAAGAGCGTTTAAGGGGTCAGAGTTGTTTTAAACTTGGTTTCGAATCAGTGTTGGTATAGAATTGTCTTAGAATTGGTTTAGTTCTAGTGTTGGGTCAAAATAGAGTCGAGGTAGATTTCATCAGTGTCGTTAGCATTGTTAGCATTGAGCTACTTTTAGAGTTGTAATTTAGCGCGAAATGTAATTCGAATACTTATTAACTCCCACAGACTTGTATTATTAATTTATTTTATAAATAAAACCACCATCAAATATCTCTCTCCATCTACAATATGAATGTATTCCTAGTTCTAACCGAAGAAATATACGGTCTGCGTGACAATTTGAAACACCAGAAAGAGACAGAGCGTAATGAACAAAATGTAACGAATGCAAAACGAGGAAACTAATTAAACGCGAGAAATGACAGAACTTTAACGCACGGAAAACGCTTCTTTGTGACTTACAATGATACCAAACAACTCACGTTCGTACCAGTCGCAAATTAAACACGCGGAGATTCCTTCTGATTCTTTCAAACTTTTGGCTGTTATCGTGAAATCACATCGCATAATAAATTTATAATCTTAGGATCTTACGACGGTTAAATTTTATTTCTATAAATATTCCGTTCAGTGAAAATACTGATATTAATGATATATTTGAATTGCGAAGCGGTACGCTGGCTGATCTTCGAGAAACTAGTAGTCTGGACTAAAATTGGAGGGTCACAGGGTTCGAGAAGGGGTTCGGATACGGTGGAACGAAGTTTATTAGCGATAAATCACGTTTCCGCGGTATAGTTGGAATTACAAACGAAATTACGAATTAAGGGGAAAGAATGGGTACGGGGCGAAAGAGTTTCACTTTAGCGGGTGAAATGTAATTGTAGAGGGATAAGTAATTTCGTAGGGTAGAGAAGACCTTTCTGCAGGAACAACTGCTTCGGATGAAGTCATTCGGTAGATTAAATGCTTCATTCTTTTCACTTTATCCGCGCGCGAGCCACCGAAAAAGCCAATTCTTCGGTTCCCGTGTGTATCTCGTAAACTTTTACGATTCCACTCGCGATATTAATCGAAAGACACCCGGCGATAGTCGCGGGATATTCACGGATCATTAACTCGGCTTTGAGTTGAAATTAACCGTGAATTAACGAGGAACACTTTGACTTCGTTTTAATCGTAACTTATTATAATTTCCAGCCAGATAAGGTTGTCTGGAACTCCAAAGTTCCCGAGAACAATGGCCTACCAATTGTATCCTCGCCACTTTGTCCCCTGATCTCAATCGTGAACTTAGACCGAAGTTAGGATAGAAAGAACGCGTTGTTCAGGGAGAAGAAAATTTACCTACTCGAATATTAATTTAAATTCAAATTTTCCACGTGTACCGATAATTTTATCTATGGATAATCTTCTGATCGTGAAACGAGAACTCTTTTTCTTGGCATAGCTAGGTACGACCTAGATCTCGTGTTTATCCTAAAAATTCCCTATATACATCAACGAAATTTTTTAATTTTAATTTAGAGTTACGAAAAAGGAAAAGAGATTGTGAAAGAAATGAAAAGATGACATATTGATATGAGACTCTAAGGGCTAATTCAAACTCTAAACATTATTCGAATAACTCGCAACTCTGACAACTCTATTACGACACTTATTATTTACTTGACACTATAAATATCTGCTCCTTGAATTTTCTTACTCGACCAATCAACGCGAAGACATGTCAGCAGCAGAACTCTCCGTGAAGATAGAAATTTCGAAGTTCGAAGAAATAAAAAATTTAATCCAAAGATGCTCGAAATTCTATAGCTCGTGGTATCTTGTAACCTATAATAAACATCCTTTCACCGCAGAATTTTCTTTCCAACCCCGAAATTCTTCATTCATTCGTTTGGCCAATATTTTTCCACCCTGTCTAGTCCCTTAACCCCGGTACACCGGTCCAGGTCGAAGTTAGCCTGGAGGAGAGGATTAATTACCATGCGCCACAAAGGCATAATAATACGAAAGTAATTCGGAGTTGGTGTTTAGTAGGGCGGCATAAAGTGCTGGAAGTTGGTCTCCGCCTTCTCTCCTAGTAATTGCTTTACCTTCCTGGATTAATGGAGTTGTGGATACGAAACGGGTAATTACTTGCCCTTATACGGTTAACCAGGGAGTCGCGCGTTACTGGCAACAATTATTTCATACGGGCACGGCTATCCCTTAATGACGAGCTCCTCTTGTTTGACGCCGGAGTGCAATTCGTCGGTACGCAGGATGGCCCGCTTGTTAACCGGCGAAATAACGTTTGAACGTCTTCCGGTTGCGCATTACGATTTATGGTTGTTTGACCGTCCCACCTGGCCTTGCCAGCGTTTATTAGGTTAGCGTGCTTTACGGGCCCAGGGGCCGTCTTACGTCGCTTTGTCACCCTCTGTACTCGTCGATGGATCCTCTGGGGAAGCCTACAGCGATAATAGCGCCTTTGTTTGTAATTAGACGTTGATTAGATGGCTCCGTTTTGGCTGGAATTCTGATTTTCTTGGGTACCACGGTAAACTTTCCGTATTTGCAGATTTGACTGACAAATAATATCGAGATCCTCCGAATACATTCGGAGTTTTATTATTTTCTTCTTTTTCGTAGATTCGTGGTGTAGGTTGATTGTCATATGCTAGGAAAAGGACCGAGGATCGATATAGGATTTACGAGAAGGGTTTTAATATAAATTCGGGACTCTGAGTCACGTCAAAATTAATTCTCGGACTATTTTAAGGAATAAAAAGGTAAACTTGCAAATGAACCAACTCGACCCGGGCGTTTTACTTAATANTTTTCGTAGATTCGTGGTGTAGGTTGATTGTCATATGCTAGGAAAAGGACCGAGGATCGATATGGGATATACGAGAAGGGTTTTAATATAAATTTTGGATTCTGAGTCACGTCAAAATTAATTCTCAGACTATTTTAAGAAATAAAAAGGTAAACTTGCAAATGAACCAACTCGACCCGGGCGTTTTACTTAATAAGGATTTAAACCGAATTTAATCAATGTTATTTTACGCGTTTAATCGGATGCTTGATATCTGGTAATTATTACCTCGCGATTTAAATTTAATAAATTCCGTATTCCGTTGATTTAATCCCGATTTACCCCCCGGTACTTTCATTTTAATAATTTCCTTCCTTCGAATTTCTTCGAGCGTAAAAATTACTCACAGCAAGTCTCCCGATGATTTCACTCGAGTCGCATTTACCGAGCAAAGAATTAAAATACTCGGTCTTTCGGTTGCAATAGCATCCGAGTTCATTATTCTTCTTTGCGAGATCCTTTTTACGAGGCTACACCCGGGTCGGTGTCGGCCCCTTTATGGCAGCAAAGGAATAATATGTAGCAAAGGAAGCATTTTACAACGCTTTCGTAGTTATTTTTTTACGGTTTCAGCCTTGTGTCTTCAATTTCCCTTTTTTACGCAAGGAACTTCCCGTCGAAGCGGTGATGAATAATGCGGAAAGTTTATGGAACGATGGAGGTAGTTGGAAATTTTAATCGTCTTCCAGCGGCGCGCAATTTCTTTCTTTACAATTCGACGATTCGGAACGCGATGCAGCTTTTTAGGATCCCCTTTCGCCGAAGAAAATACCGAGCTTGCCCGAGGCTTCTCCTGCCTCCCTATATTTATCCATGGCCTTCCGTTATATCCCGCTAGTTCTCCATCGCAATTCGGAAAACAGGCTTAGAGATATCTTTGATCTTCTGTGAGTTCCACTCTCGAGATCGTTGTAGATTGTTAGTTTCCATAATGGCGGCCGTAGTTGGCTCGAGTACGCTACTTCGTTGAATAATATCTTGAGGTTGCAAGAAAAGAACCTCGCGCCTCAGGATTTCCAAAAGCTTTTCGTTACTCGTTAATCGAGTTGCAAATTATTTAAAAAGCCCCGAAAAAATTATTTACGCATTTGTTCGTGTGGGAGTAACTCGTTAGTAGAAGATATTAAAAAGTATATCTATTAAAGTAGTAACTATTGAATTTAATTATAACAAAATTCGAACTTTAGATAATTAAATCTAGTATCGATATAAAATGTGTGATGTGTGACTAGTATCGCATATTTCGTATTCTTCCTTGAGGATCTCACGGTAAAATATTTGCACCATAACGAAAATAGTAAATAATGGTATGAAACATCATGGTGCTTTTAATTTTTACGAACAAGAGGATTAAAAATAAAAGTCAGATTTTTGTGGGAACGTTTGGAAAGTGATTTTATCTCGTGGATTGGATTCGAAAGGATTCAGAGAGGTTACATCTCCATTCCCATGGAACGATCGTTGTAACATGGAAAATTTCCATTTGGCGGCATCAAGATAGATGCACCGACTTCAGCCACTTATTGTGCCAGCAATCGATACATCGCGTGAAGTATGACGACACTCAATTACTAAGTGTAATTATCGCTAGATGAATATCGGCATTGTCTACCGAAACGTTGAACTAATTAGGAACATAATTAACAATTAAAATTCGCATAGCGGTATTACTTATCAGACGGGCGGGCGCATATTATTACAGACGTTAATGCGTGAATTTATTTGCGGATAATCGATCGTTAGCGTTTTATTGCGCGTGCAGATAATAGAAAGTTCGCTTAATGGAAGTACCGATATCCGAAAGTGTCTTCAATCACATTCGGATAATCGAGATTTCCCATTGGCGGTGCCGCTTCCGCTCGAATTTCTAACGCAATCGTCGAAACAATCGCTGCAATATATTTCGCGGTCCAAAGGCCGTTACATTTCGTAACAAACCGAATGTCGAAGTTTAAATGGAATTCAAAAGATACTAGCCAACGCTAGGAAGTTGTTGCGAAAACCAGTTCGAGCAAATAGAATCGACGACCTTCCACTTCCTTTACTTTTATTATTATCCTATCTATACACAGATTTATACAGGATTATAATATATTCCCGATTTTTACCTTTCAATATCATCGCAACTCGAATTATTTACTTCTTTTCACAAAGTTTACCATTAGAAACTAATTATTATCATATATTTCGTTATATTATACAGGGCAGCCATTGAGAAACTGAATGATGTAAAAAAAAAATTTTTCAAACAGGTGTCTTTTAAATTTTGTATTACTTTATTTGGAAATATAAATAATAGATCGTTTTTTAATCTCCGACGGATGTCGTATTATCTACAAAATAATAAAATAAAAACCCTTCAAATTTTTAGTAGCCACCCTGAAATACATATCCTATGTTTCGAAGTATTCCTAAAAATTGTGGACCAATTATAACAAAAATCGATCCGATTTAAAGGAAAGAAAATCGGTATAAAAAAATCCATTATCAATGTCCCGAATCTTCAACTCTCACCGCTAACCCAAAATTTGACATTTCTTATTCGCTACTCGCTTAAATCGCAGCGTAAAATATTCCAAATAAAATTCGTACGAAAATATTGGGTCGTTCGGAAAGTCATTTCGTTTCTCCCAACAGAGGATCAAATTGCATTTTTTCACTGCCAACTTCACAATTCAGCCACATAAAAAAAAAAAGAAAGGAAGAAAAAGAACGAAATGACTTTCTGAATGATCTAATAGATATCTTTCCAATTTAAACTCGGATCACTGTTCGAAATTTAACGTAACCAATACGATTCAATGCGAATCGAACACGATGCACCTTATTAACGCGGAGCATGAAATCGGCTTGTTAACACGGTTGCAGATTCCTTCGGGGTTGCGACGTGTCTTTGTGCAATTTTGCAAATCGGTGGTTCGTAAGTCGGAGAGAATTAGCGGAGATGGTTTGGAAGTAGTGGAATCGGTGCGAAAGGAGCGTGCAGGGAGGACCGGTTCCCAGGTGGAAGTTGCAGAGCTCTCTAGGAGGGGGCGAGCGGAATGGCGGCCATCGGAAGTCCCGGGGCCGTTGCCGCTGGACGAAATGCGAATCGCATTACTCCGATCCTGTCCTGTCGATCGTTAAATTTCCACGATGTTCGTTGTCCCCGTTCGCGTGAACCGCGCGAGCGAATATCCATCCGGGAGGATCGGAATCGATCCGATCACCAAGCGCGCGTTTCCTTCGAGCCCGAGTGTCCCATGAAACGTCATAACCGCCGCCGATCGGTTTCGGTTTCTGATCCCCGTACGAGATTCGAATGGTGAATTAATAACGGCGGCAAAGTGGCGTGAAACAGGGAAGCCGGGGTATTAATAATCGAGAGGTAAGATCAAAGGGGGAGAGGTGGCTTTTATTGGACCTGCTGCTGCACGATTGGATTTAAAATCGATAACCGGCCGCGGGGTTATAGTTTTATTAAATTTCACCGACCCCGCCGTGTAACAATGATTGCGATTTTTAACGACACGCCTACGCCGTAAAGCGGATTTTTCTCCCGTTTTCGTTCCTCGCGAGAAAAGGGAAGAAATACGCGCGTGTTCCGCTCGCAGAGTTTTAATGATCGACCGGCCGGATGAAAATGCCGGACGAGTGGGGAAAAGGGATCCGCGAGCTTTGTAAGGTATATGAATTTTTTTCTGTTTCAATTTCAGCTTCGTTATTGATGTGTGCGCGAAGGTTAGAAATTGGGGAGACAAGG
This sequence comes from Euglossa dilemma, assembly GCA_002201625.1. NCBI lineage: Eukaryota > Metazoa > Arthropoda > Insecta > Hymenoptera > Apidae > Euglossa > Euglossa dilemma. Next base: position 8,620,107 of record NIJG01000123.1, read on the forward strand.
GGGAGCATATTGGGTTCTGTATCGGGCGGAAAAGTTGATTTGTAGAGCGAGTTTGTTTGATATTCTTATATCGATGAGCCGAAATTTTCCACGTCCTTTTGCGTTTTTCTCTTTATTATTAAATCCGGTATTGTTTACTGATTACTGTGCTTAAACGTCGTTTTATCGCTCGTTAACGTATTCTTGAATAACTTCGTGATCTACGCTTTTGTTTCGCATCTGCTTCGTTCGGTTAATGCATTCTTTAGCTAGTATTTAAATAATAAAACCCGCCAAGTTGTCCACTTTGCTATAAAAGAAGAAATTTTGAAGGAAATTTCACTTCCACATCTAATTCCGAAGAAATAATCAGTGATATGAAATAAACTCTGAGAAAAACGATACGTTAAGAATAATCAGAAAATTCTGAGGTTGTAAGGAAGGAACCGTGTGTTGTGATTTCAAAATATTCGAGTTTCTCGGAAAATCGATTGAAAAATCTTCGACACGCGTTTACATATACGATTAGTATGAATTTGACGTGAATTTGAGAGTTCGGAGAGGGAACTATGGCGCACTGTAGTATTTAGAATTTCGTATTTGCGAATGTGCACTTAGTTTAATGTATGTTAATAATCAGTGGCGTCATGCACATGTTTGCTCTGAATTCCAAATTATTGAGTAATCAGAGGATCATTATTGCATCACCATAATTACGAAGGCGTGTCAAAATATTCATAACAATGCCGATACTTTCGAGTGAGTTTGATAGTTGATGTCAGAATGGATTTATGCGGCAAATCTCGCGGAATTAATACAGATACGCTGCTTTAATTACTTTTCAATTTTTCGTGTTTTTACACGCGCAATTGACACTCGATGTTTTAATTATATCCCGATTGGCGTTCGAAGCATTGCTCGTTGAAAATTTTAATGCGATTAATGTGTTTAATATATTAGCACGTTAATAGAAATTATCAGCTTCCTATAGTCTCGTCGATAGATACTTTACTTTAATCCGAAGTGAAACTGTAATTATACTGCTGTAAATGCACATGCTATAAACGCATATTAGTTAATACCTAGAATTATCGGCTCGTTACGTATTTATCAGAACTCAGCTAACAAATCGTCTTTATTAAACCGTTTGCACTCGGTGATTTTTTCGTTACAGAGAAATAACGATTACTTTCTGCCATAAAGTCCGTGATATTTTTAAAACGGAAAATAAGGAATCGTATAGAAATTAAAACGTAGAATTATTTCACTTCGACATTCCACGCATAGTTAAGTAATTTTAAATTCCACATGTTAATTAACATCTTTATAATCTAATTAAAATCTTTAAAATCTGATTAAATGGCGACTAAATCTCGCCACTCGAGTGCAAAGGGTTAAAATTACTCACCTGGAATCTCGTATAATGAAATTTCTTTTCTTTCTTCTATGTATTCGAAAGAACAGGTCAAGAGTAGTACACGCATCCGAAATTTCAAGTAGTATTTCTCAATTTACCGTGTTTACCTTATTTTGTTTGTAAACGCCAATTTACTTTATTTCGCCGGACTTCTTTTATTCCCCTCTCGTAATTCCGGCGATAAAAAAAAACAGATTGAAACGAAGCGGAATAAAAAGCTGCGAAAACCAGTCGAACTACGTTAATCAGATTCGAGCCGTCTTCAAAGGAAATAAAGTAAAGCGAGCTCCGAATTTCCAGCACTCGCGATCGCGTCATTTCCGTGCCCAGGACGTATCGAGCTTGTCGCAATTCACGCGCCGTCACGTAGCCCCTTTTTGCCGCTCTTTGGCCCCCCTCTTTTTTCACGGTATTTTAAGCCATTTAACAACGATCGTGCAGCGATCGCCGAGTGGCATTTGGAAACACTGCACCGGCTCGAGTGGCAATAAATCTCGCCGGAAGCTCTTTCAGGAAGTTCGAGTATCACTCCGCTCTTAATACGATTACATCCGGCAACGCGAAACGTTATTAACCGATGACGCCCAGACTTCATCGCAAGATTCACCGATGTTAGATCTATTCGAGGCTGGAAACTCTCCGTGTTCGATTTTACGTAAATTTCGCCGTTCAGAGTTCGCTACTTTGGCGAGAGAAACGAGCGAACCTGACCGAAGTTTATTTCTCTTCTAATCATTCTAGAAACGTTAAACGTTAAAGAATCTGTTAGTGTACTGAAATTTGTTAAAAACGATAGACGAATTTGCGTAGATGAATTGTTGTTATTAATATTCGAATATATATACCTAGGTTTTAATACGAAATTGAAAACTAGTAGAACAACTTTAAATTGAACAGACCAAATTTACGTTGTCACCAGAATTTCTATAATAATCCTAGTTTTTATTTTTCTAAATATTTACTATCATCCTGTATTTTAATTATTATAATATTTACCTCAGCTATACTAATTTCATATATTGTCAGAAATACAAACTTTTTTAGATCGTTTTGATAAATTTCTCAATCTTTGCTACAACTCATTGGAAATTCTCATCGAGCATAAATTTAAAGCACTTGACAGGGCAGGGGAACGTCGATCAACGAATTATTAAGAACGTTTACGGTTCGATCCATCTTTGATTAGTTCCCATAATTTGCGGTTGGGCGACGAACGTCGCGACGCATTTTCCGCCCGTTTTTACCACGTCGCTAATAAATGCCACTCGCAGCGTCGAATACCGTCGAGCGGAGGAATAATTCTGAAATAAAGGCACGTACACCCAGGACGTTATCGTCTGTAATAATAAGTGGAGGGATTATTTAATCTCATTCGCAGAGCCTTCGCAATGGCTAGTTGGTGTCAAACCCTATCCCCTTTAAGAAGCCACTCCTGGGTTGTCAGGAAAAAATTTTCGTCTACGATTCGTAAAAGTATTGTCACGAGAAAATCATCGC
>NIJG01000123.1:8623167-8653033 GCA_002201625.1 Euglossa dilemma
TATTTACCCACTGTGCACTTGTTTGGATTGCGATAAAATTATAAAAATTGGTGAAATTTGTACGATTTTTTTTAAGTACGTTAAAATATAATTTTACTCGAATGCGAGTGTAATTCATCTTCGTGGGGTTTGACGTGGAAATTTTACCTCGAGTTGTATTCGTTATTATAGAAGGTTTTCACGTGATACCTCAAGTAAATTTTTAATTAATATAATTTGAATTTTATAGCGTGGTACATGTACAGTAGAAAACATGAAAAATCAGGAAATATCAAAAGAACTTTTAGAAAACTTAAATTCGAGGCGTAGAATATAAAAGGATTTTATTTTTAGGATATTTTATTATCGGAATTTAGCACAAGAATAAGTACTTGTCGGAAATTCGCAATCGCGACATTCGTCCTTTCGTTTAATAAATCTCGTTCGAAATATTCGTGCTATTTTGTCCGCTGAATTTACCGGGGTTCGAGATTTACGAAAAGTTCGACTCGACGATCTTACGAACTTCCGGCAAGTTCGTAATTAACGTTACGAAGTCTCGAAGTAACCAAGTCACACGTTACATGTCCCAAAGTTGCTCTAAGTAGCGCTAAATTATCCCGAGGCATTTTAGTGACCATGTGCTGGTGAGTAATTCTCGCGAGGAATTATTGCTTTCTGTTTAAATGGCGACGATTGTTGCAACAGTTGCACCAGAACTTTTCCTTTTAATTCCTAATTTAACTCTTCACCGTCACGTTCCCGACGAACTCGAATAGAACTTCTATTTCGATCGACGCGCCTCAATTTCAGTTTATAAAAAACAATTTAACTCAATCGGTATCCCGAAATACGTAAACACCGATTTAAATTTGCACGATTAACAAAGAAATATCTTAATTAAATTAAAATCGTAGCAAATTCACGCGTCGGTTTACTCATCTGATTACACTTCGGTCACATTAGACTGCTACGATAATTTATCCCACGGTAACCCAGATTTCTTAATCTTAAACTCCATTCGCGGACCTTGCCAAACAAAAAGGTTTAAAAGGTTTAACACTGATGGGGCGGCGATTTTCTAAAAATTCGCGGCAACTGAACCGTGAATGAATAAGGTGAGAAAGCGTCGAGTCGAGAACTTTCCATTCGCTTTTCCCGCTGTAACTAATCTTCTTTGGCAAAAGTGGACGGCAATAAAAAAAAAGAAGGACGGAGAACTCCTCGTGGATTCTCGGCTGGAAGTAATCCTCCTCTTCGCAGAGAACGTCGACGCTGCGTCGTTTGAAAATCAAAACAAGCGAGTAATTAATCGATCAGCTTACGACGAATTAATTCCACTCTTGCTGACCCCGCGAGCTTCTTGTTTAGCGAAAACTACGGCGAAAATCACGCGAATAAATCGCGAAATCGACGATTCGCGTCTAACTATTCGCAAGACGTTTCTGTCATCGTGAAAGATCTATAGCCACGAGTGTTAATGTCGAATTCGACAGCCCGAAATCCTCTTCGAGGCTCTTGTCACCTACTCTCTCGTTCTCTTTTTATCATCTTCATTTTATGCTCGCTTTTATGCGGAGCGAAGACGTAGACCCGACTTGGCGTATTCATGAACGTAGAACTGGAGAACATTAAGTACCGACATAACTCAAGCATTATTTTCATACCCTCGAGACTTGATTTGAATAGGGGACACTGCAATGATGAATTCTCGCTCGTGTGTTGGCAATGTTATCGCGTAAATCATTCGCTCTTTCGCTTATTTGTTTATTATTCGAATCCTTATACGTCGCTCGCTCGAATGAAATCAAATATAAAATTACCAAACGCAGGTATAAATATAACAATGATAAAACGTGACGGAATAAAAAGAGAATCGAAACGGAAATAAATATCAGGAGAATAATGATACTTTATTAACGGATATCAATCCGTCAGTGTCAAGACTTCGAGTTCGATGTGAAAAGCGAGCATGACTCGAGAAACGTATATTAATAAAAGGTAGATCGAGGTAAGAATAATTGGTTTTCCTCGAATGGAAAATCGCGGAGAATTCGTCGTTTGGTATAACGAAGGAATTTTTCGATCGCGGTGAAATTTTCGCGAGAAGAGGGTGAAAGAGAGAACCCTCGCGTGCGATAACAATGCGGAGTTTCGCGGTCGAAGGAGAAAGCCGTAGTCGTCGATAGTAATGGCTCTGAAATTTTCATTTTTAAACACTCGAAAAGTCGATGCGCCACGTTACGGCTTTTAATCCTTCTCAAGTGGAATATTGATTCTACGGCCACGGCCGGATCGGACCGGGCATTTTTGTTACGCCGGAGAATTGTAAGAACGGATCTTTGAATTTTTAATCGGTCTGCTTGCCTGTGTTTGCGAGAGGCCTCCAAGAGTTTTTCAACAACTATTCCGTTTCATCGACAGTTTTTTGATGGACAAAGATGCTCCGAAATCTTACAGGCAAATTTGTAACTTTTAATGGAGAGATTCCTCTTTGCTGTTTTCCATAAACAAAATTAAACAGTGTACCGCGTTTATTTTTCTATTACCTTTAATTATGTCGTAAATAAGTCAGAATTTGAAAACAGAACATGAACATTTTAACTTACAATCTTAGAATTTGTATTTGGACCAATATTGGTCAAATTGGACTTACAATACCTATATATCTATCGAAGAATAATTGATTTATCCTTATCTAAATTATCTTTCTGCATTCGAAGCTTTTCTTGGATTTTTATAAGCTCGTTGGTACTTTTTATATTAAACTAAGAAAAAGAATGATTAAAATTATTCTATTTATGTTATTGTCAAGCCTATCAAAGAAAACTATCTGTCTAAAAATTGCCAGAAAATTCTTCCTTTTAAAACCGCGTTATACACCCCGGATTCCCGACCGGTAACCCAAAAAGCTGCACGCGAACCGAAACCGTGCTACCCCGAAAAAAGGGGCGCGACCATTGAAAGTGGAGCCTGAAAGGAATTCTGATTCTTGCCGCTGGAACTCTAGAGACGCGGTCCCTAATGCGTCCCCGAAGAAAAAAACCGGCGCTTATGCCAGAAACGACAATAGAAAGACGAACAGGGTCAACGAATGGTACGGCACTGGGCGCCCCCGTTATTTTTAGGCGTTCGTCAAATAGCGGAGGCTCGCGAGTGGCTTATTTCGGGCGACGTATTCCCGTGGATCGTCGTGCCCCTTTTTGCCCCTTTTTTTTCGTGCTCGGTGTCACGCTCAAACGTGATTTCGGCTGCTTCCGGCTCATTAAACCGGCCCTGTGATAACGCGCTCGCTGTTATTCGCGTTTACTCGCCGTTCGACGTGTAACGAAACACAATGGACGCCCGACCACCGGCTTTATCGTCCGCCTGTTACGACCGTTCCACACCCCCCCTATTTTTGTGAAACGTGGCCTGTTTGAAATTTATCGGGATACATCGATGCCGATGATTTATCCGGCGAACTTCGTAACCCGACGTGGAAAGAATGAAATTAACGAGGCGGGGTTGCTGCGAGGTTGCCCGTGAAATATCCGCGGCTCGAATGAAGTGTAATCGCGAATCAAAGCGTGTGTATTGTTTGGGGGTTGGGGTAGGATCGAGTGGAGGGTGAATTATGCGAAATGTCTTCGCTGAAAGGATTGATTTCCACGCATGGCTTACATATTTCTTCGCGAATTTTGGTACGGATGATGATTGTATCGATAATTAACAAAGTACAAAAGTAGTATTTCGCAATTTGGTTTTAAAATGTGCGAATACGAGTGTGTGAGGATTAATGATGACACAAGTGTGTGATGCGTGTGCTTTTAAATGTGTGATCGAAAGATCTGGAACGTATGGTTCGTGACGGTTATTATGGAAAAGTTAGTTTAATAATAAACAGTTCATCGTCGTGTAAAAAAGTGATATGTTAGAAATTGCAAGAGACAAATTTGTATATCTAGTAGTTTGCGTTTATTATTCTTTTATACATTTTCGGAAATCTTGGAATTCGCAAGTTATTAATTTCGAATTGTAGCGAGAGGCGGTTATGGGTTGAATCTATTTTGGATCTATTTTAAAATTTCCTCGTTATAACCGAGGAAAATGAAGTTTATTAATTACCTCACGTACCTCGAAATTAAACTGAGCGTGAGTGCGGCGTGAAATATTAAGACAAGAATAGAAACATTCTTCAGCCGACTCGCTTTGCAGAAATTTCTATTCGGAGAGCCGTGAATTTTAAAACGAAAGTGGGCGTTTTTCCGTGGATTTTATCGAAAGGAAATCGATAACCTCCACAATTCATTGTCACTTACAATTGGCGAAGTGCTCGAATACGCGAAAGACCCAGATTCCGCCTTCCAACTTAATAAAATCGATCGACGGATTGGAAAAACTTAATTAGGTAGCTACCGATACAATTATCACGCTTGTGCAAGCGCATAAAGCATCATCGAGTAAAAAGCGATAAAATCCGAATTCCAAAATGCCACAAAATGCCACCGTCAATCAAACCTCAGTCTAAAGTTACATATTTTATCATCATTTATAATTCCGTGTGCATATAAATTTATTAAAAAAAGAATTTCAGAAATTTGTATGAATTATAAATTGAATTCGAGAAAAACTCGGAAGAAAAACGTTTCCTAAAAACAAATTGAATAAATTCAAATATCCCCACCCTTCCTCGAAATCGCATGTATAAAATCAACAAGGCTCGTTTTTCGCGCGCACTTTTCGATATTAAAATTGCAATTATCGGTTTCCCGTCGTCAAAAATTTATCGCGTTCGTGTACAACGCAAGCTTCCATCAAAATCCAAATTTTTTCCAGCGAAACTCCCGACGGAATACCTTCGTCTCCCACTCGGTTCATCCTGCCGCGAATATTCGTTTCGCGGATCCCGATAACGCGATTTCGTGCGTCGTGTCGCGAAGCTTGATCGAGCGGAAGCCGTTCGGACGTCTCGCGAAGAGCCGAGGAGAAATTCTCGATAATTAAACGGAGAATGGTTTTTCTAATTAGAAACGCGAGGTCCGATCGGAGCGGCCGCTGTCGCGAATATCAGCGGATAACGATCGGCGTAATAACGGACCGCGTATGCCGGCCACGTTCCCGCTTGATATTTTGCAAGCCAATAACAGAAAAGCGTACGAATGGCGTCCGGTTCGCGTGTAGCGGCTCGTACGGAACGCCTTTATTTATTGCGATCGCTGCGTAAACGCGGTCAAACATCGAGTTCACCGCGAATACGAACGAAAAAGAGCACCGTTGCAGACCACTTTCCGCTTGTTGTCGCGTCGTTTGTTCGCCGTTAGCGCGGGCACAAAGCGTTTTCTAACTCCTCGCGCGTTATTCGTTTGCCGGTCATGCTTAGCTTTGTTGCCACCCGTGTTCCTTTTTTTCCTTCTCTCTCTCCCTTTTTTCCCCCCGCTTCTTTTTTCCTTTTTCTCTTCTGTTATATTTACGGTTTTGATCCCCGGCGTTGTTTGCGGAACGGTTTGCGTTTTTGTTCGGAGGCTGTTCGCGAAAGTTGCCGGCTTCCGCTGTGCGCTTTTCCGTTCGGCTTTAACCCGCGTCTTCCGATCGTGAAAGTATTTTTGAGTCGCGAATCCTCCGGTTTATATGTGCAACCGGGAGATTTTCGGGCTAGTAAATTCCTCGCGCCAGAGGAATATTCTTTTTCGAGATGAGAGAATTGAAAGATATATTTCGGGTGTGGTTGTAATTTATGTACGGGGTGGCTCGNAATAATATTTATTAATTTTCTGAACCATTCCTACGCGAAATGGTTAATACAAATGTGTCGTCGACAATCTTTACAAGCAGAAGTATATTTATTGTTATTTTTTATTCAAATATAACATCTTAGCAACTTCAATTACCTTCATAACGTGTTTATAGTGATGTGTTCCTTTATTTTCAATTTCTGCTCTACGATTTTCTATATTTTCACAAACTAATCTCTCTCCTAGCTCTTCCAAGAATAATGTCTGTTTTTTTTTTTCATGGAAATGGAAATTTCTCACGTAGGTTTTCTTATGGTCCACACAACGAATGCAGCAATATATATAATGTTGAAATAAAGGTAAAGACGACTGATATATTCCCAAAGAATTTTATCCAGTGCATCTACATTACTCTTCGTTTTGTCGTAGTATTTCGACTAGATGAGAAGATTTCAGGAATAGTCTCACATCAAATATCTTATAAGTGGCAAACAAACCACTCTTAAATTCAGAAGAAAACTTCACTTTTCTGGGACTCATGAAATATTTTTATTTTTTTTTTAACGGAGGAATTATTCTATATTTTTTAACGCTAGAACTACGACGAGAGTGAGAATGACATTTTATTTTTGCAATTGTTAAAAATTTACAGCTGTTATCGGTAAAAGTTATATCGATATTTTATTAAAATATGGTCAGAATCACGTATGCTCTTTTATTTTTGTTGTATCATGTTAACCGATAACAATTGCATGCAGTGTATTCTGCTATACACTCGCGATATTTCTAAATTAGAGACGAAGACGTGTGATATCAGCCTGCGTCGTTTGAATTATTTTCTTTCTTTTGGAAATAGTTTCAATACCGTAGGGATCGATTCGTGAACGACACCGTGAATTATAGCTCGTTGTTTTGAGACTGTGAAATGTTAGTTTAATAATTTGTGAACGCAGAACTGGTGGAACGAGGGAACGAGTTAAATGTAAATAGTGATTAAGTTTGCTCTATGAGCAAATGCTTTTATACAACTTCCAATTAATTTCGCGATACCGCAACATGTGTGCAACAATTTGTAATCTATAATTCGTCATAAATCACTCGTACTGGAAGAGCGTAGTAATTAATTGATACAAACAGTTGCTTTAATGTTGGATTTTGATAGACTGGCTAATTTTACAGGTAACATCATCCAGGTGACAGTGAAGATAATGATTCCGTTGGTTATTGCTATTTAGAATTTCAACATGATCGCGCAGCAGCCAGTTATTTCATTTAAACGTAACATTTCAGTGACACGAGGTCAGTGATCGTAACATGATCATAGTACATGAAACGATAGTGAAACAGGTCTGAATTACAGATCCATCAATAATTCTGTTTACCTTCAATCGATACACTGTAGAATTTCGATATTAAATTCAAAAATATCTACAGAGCGATACAAATTTATCCCATTACGATTGAAAAGTACGTAGACAGTAATCAACAAAATTGTACGAACCAAGCTTGTATTCTACATTTTACCAGGCAATCTAATCCGGGACAATCGATTCACGAAGAATCGGTTTGCCGATTTTTATTACGTAAACGAAAGTGAACGGGCCGGTTTGTTCAATTTCGTCGATTAATCAACGAGCAATTGAATAAACCGCGGATGAGACAGGTCCTCGAAGCAGTGGACGTTCGTTAGAGAGGTGTTTTCGCATAATTCAGCCGGTCGAATTTTCGCAGGCGCGATCGCTATCCGAAATCCAGTAATTCCGGCAGATTCTCGTTTCAACGCCGACTTGTCCAGAGATTACAGCCCCGATGCGACAACCAGCAACGCCTGGATCCGACAAAATAAATCCAGGCGTGTCGGCGCCCGGAAAATTCGCACTTGCCGTTCCCGCGTTTCCAAATTAACCGGCCAGCTGAAACTTAATTTCCATCCCACGGCAAGAAAATCCTCTTAACGCGCGCTGCATTCATGGGGTCTCGTCGAAACCGGCTATCGAGTTAGTTCGATTAATATTTCACGGATAACGCGGCCGAATCTGTCGGCCGATGTACTTGTTGCTAATGGAGTCTGTTGAATGCGTTAATGTCTAATTAGGATAATGAATCTTTTTCGTTCGATTTGTCGGTAAGTGGATTACCGGCAGATTGAGGCTAGATACCAATTTTGGCAGATGTTGTATCGATTTCGCGCATGATACCGTTGTATCGAGTCAAATTTTGGATAAACGAGAAGAATTCGAAATAAAATATAAATAATTCATGAAATACGTGTCGTTACATTTTAGTTTGGTTTGGTTCTTCTCTGAAATGGAAAAAATTCGTGTAGATACTGTTTGATGTAAAAGGATGATTTTTGGATATTTTCAAAATTATTTAAGTTAGGGCAATACGTTTTATAGTGGCTTGAATCATGACACGAATGGAAAATTGTAATCACAGGAAATTTGCAATCTTGTACGAGGAATAATTTAGAATTTGTACGTTTCCGGATTATGGTGTATTAACTTCGTTTTTCGAGAGGCAGGTTGAAGTAGAAATTTTTGTACTTCCGCCGTTTCACCCCTCCGAGACTATTAGAGAAACAAAAAGAAGTTTCCAGATAAAAGTTTCGCGCTTTCCGCGGGAGAACCACGGAGCTGCACGCGTGGGCAGGAAGAAATGGGAAAAACTTTAGAAAATGCTCTCCTTCTGATTCAGAAATGTAACAAATTTTAATAAGAACGTCGCGGCATAATTACACACGGTTTTACCGGGGGTAAAAATGAAAGTAAACTTACGCGTGAAACGCAGCATTCAAGGAAGGAAGTATTCAAAACCCGAGAGATGAATAGAGCTGGAATTTAATTTTAAATTCGCGAAGTTGAACGTGCAAATTTAAATCGAATCGAGATTCGAGCAACCGAAGATTGAAATACAATTTCAGCTTAAATAAAGAAAAGAGAAGCGAACAAATCGAACGTTTCTATTTAAATTCAACGAAAATCGTAGATGTAGAATGTAACTTTAATTTCAATTCGAAGAAACCTTACACTTCGCTGACTCGAGTTCAAAAGATGTTTTATCACGCGATATTTCTCATCGATAGGAAACCTCGAAACCTCGATCTACGTTTCCGATCTGGAAAAAAGAAAAAAGAAAAAAGAAGATAGGAAGTTCCAGATAAGCGAATTCCGCAATCGCGATGCAATTGTCTCGAAAAGGAAGCCATGTTCGCTCGCTTCTTCGTGCCGTTTCATTTTCAAAAAGACGATTTTCGAGTGTTCGATATCGAGAACAATGCCGCATATATCGGCCACTTTTATTCTACACAATGGCCCGGTTGACTGGCCGTAAGCCTCCTCCAACCATGCGTCCGTTTTCGCGATCGGTTTATGCATACTGGCGTCATCGTCGCGAATAGGGCGCCCACATCATTTCTATTCAGCATTAGCGCATAGGTCATCGATCAGCCACGATAATTTCCGCGAGGCAAGCTTTCGCTATGCAAACAATGATACCCCTCTATTCCTAGTTCGAATCATGTTCATTCCTCTCATAGAAGAATTTTATTTTTCCTCTCTTCCTTTCCATAATTATTAACACACGATAATTGTAATTACATTCCCGAGATTTCACATGCTCGCTCTAGAAATCGTTAACCTATATTCTCTATTCCTCTTTCACCCGGTTAAATCGACCGAAATTGCTTTTTATTAACAACAGTTTCACGCTGTTCTCCATTTCGGTTAAAAAACGCGCTCATTCCCCGTCGCGTCGTATCAAACGCCAGTGAAAGCGGACGACCGGAAAAAAAACCAGGGAAAAACGAAACGGAAGGAGAAAGATTTAAAACACGCGGACGACCCGCGTTAAATCGATCCGGAGAAGTTCAAACTTCGCGCCACGTTTTAATCGCGTTTTTTACGCGAAGAATCGCGAAGACGCGACTCGGTTTCACTTCCGTTAAGCATACGTTCGCAGGATGGTCGTTTCGTCACCCGACGAGTTAAATCGTCAGACCGGGCCGTAAAGAAGCAGGAACGGGGCGAGGATTAAAGCAACCTCAGGATTTACGGCGTAGTCGCCGGTTAATGAAATTGTTCTTTACCTGTAGCGCGTGTTCGGTCGTTGGAAAAATGGCGACGTGGAAACGCGCGTATAATTCATCGACGGTCGTTTATATAAATGCCTACGGTGTCCCGTTGGACGTAACGAATCCTCGTCGCAGCTGCGGGGAATATCGAAACTGGGACGAAATCGAGACGTATTCGCGGATGATTTATTAGCTGTCGGGCCCCGAAGCGATGATACTTCTGTGTGAATCGTTAATGTTCTCCCCGGGCTCTGCGGGATACATTTTCCAGGACGGCTCTCTGTTCGACGACGATGACGTAATGCCGGGTAAACAGTGATAACTGTTCTTAGCCGGGATATTTTTCAGGCATCTACGTGAAAACGATACTTATCGGGGCGTCCGTTTGATAGACGAGACTTCCTTTTCCCACGGATTTTCCGATTCCTTCCATCTATCCCGGGGTTAAGAGCGTTTCGACGGTGAGACGATTCCTACTTTGCGGTCGATCGGCGGAAAAGAATTTTTACACGCGCAGAGAAAAATATTGCGTCCAAGTGTCAGCTATATTTTTCTTTTCCTCGATCTTCCGTTAATTCTGATAATTCTTTGATAATATTCGCCTTCGATGATCCTTGTGGTTATTCTCAGTTGTCTATTATATATCTCAGTTAATTAAAAATCATTTACCAACCCACTTTATCGTATAGTTTATTAACAGAATCACACGTGGTTCTATCTCTGTCAAAGTTAACATAATAATAATAATGATAATACATTTGATTTATGATACCTCGTATTAAAAATTACAATATCACATAATACACTAGGTAAAGGAGTAATATCAATATATTTAATTCGAAATTGTAATCGGTTTAACCTCTTGCAACACGGATTAATTATGAAAAATTATATATCGAAAAGGTATTTAATTTCAACGAACCAAAAATTCGAAATTCATCGAATTTGATATACATCATTACGCGTTGAATGAAATTAGTAGTTGTTTAATCACTTTGATTTACAACCTTTTACTATCTTGCACATCGTTGCATAATTCCAAATAACCTGTGATTATATTTAACCCCTTCGGAACGAATGTCACAATACGCACAGAAATTTTTTAATTGTTCAGAATGAAAGCTCCATGGAATATAGCGAAAAGTATTTTTATCGTTGTAATCAATGTCATAGATAGGTTTTAATTCGTAGAATTTCCCTCGATTTGTTATTTTTAGTCGTTTGGTATATACCGAATGTATCGTTAGCTTCGTTTCTCATCCGCAAAGAGTGACTGCCATGGTGGTCACATATGACCGGCAACAATTTCTCCCGTGACGTCACGGTGGTCATGGGTAACCGGAGCCTTTCAACTTTTTACAATTGTAAAAAACTAAATGAAAATCGAGAGTTAGTGCATTTGAATATGACTGATGAATAGAACATACATTGAAATAAAATGTGTCCCATTGAACAATTAAAATTTTTTATTATAACAATAAAGAATAACAAAATATTAGAATAAATTTTTCATCTAATACACTTTGTTAAAGCACTTCAAACATAAATTCGGTGCACCAATACAATCCGGACAATAAGTGGTCACCTTCTTGGTCTTATTTTTAGCAATTTTTAACGCAAATAGTTTGGAATTTTTTTAGTAACATTCCCAGCAAAATTTTCGTTCCAGGTACACTCGCCTTTCTTTTTCTTGCAATGTGTGCCGTAATCTTCGTCGAATCTAAGGGGCACCATAGCACACTCCATTTGATAAAAATATTGGCTTCTATCATCAATTCATTATTATTTTGCCATTATATGCTTTGAATAATGCAAAAAATGGTATCCTGGGCGAAATATATGATTTCGGCGTGGCAGTCAAAGAGTTAATATCAATTATGACACTTTGTGCTAAGAACAAAGTCGCACCATCTAGCGTACGAATCCGGCATTACCTATTGACCAACCCGATATACACGTGATGTCTATACCTTTCCCATATTTCCGTGAATATTTCGAAGCGACCCAGAAAGCCACGAAACGAAGACACACGAGACGTGGAAGGGGAAGGGGTGTTTAAATACGGAAACGGCATCGCGGATTCTTGGCCTCCATGGGGATGAGGGTGAAAATAGCAAGCGCGAAACGGCTCGCGTTATTCGCGTTCATCAGTCTTTTTAATAGCTTGTCAGTTTCGAGATAGCGCTGGATCGTTCTTGTTTGCCATTTATCCACGCGTCCCGTATAAAGACACCAATTACGATCGCGGTGTATCATTTACATGGATTAAAGTCAATTAGGAGGCCGTTCAATTTTTCGAGAGAATTAATCACCCTCGCGAGGCTCACCTGACTGCTTATCTCTGGCGTGATTACTTGAATTAGCGTAATTCGCAGTTGAAGTTAGGTCGCTGTCACGAGTCGTTCGTTTCGGGGATGATATAGTTGTTCGTTCTTTACATTTATTGTTTATTCGTTAACAACGGTCGAAAATCTTCGCTATTTTACATTGTATAATAATACCGAAGGTTTAGATGTGACTCGTCCTCACTTCTAAGGGATATAATCATATAATAATTTCGAAAACAGAAAACTTTCACCTACCAGATCTGACAGACTGGATTCTCGTGCGACAAATCTACCAAAGTGACAAATTATGACTCGAAACAATAGCGAAGGATAACTCTGGTTCCTTCTTCCTACTCCTTCAGAAGGCATCTTCCCGACAAACCCATCTTTCAATAAAAAACCTGTATTTTTTCTACCACCAAATCCTGTATTAACCAATCACCACATACTCGAACTGAATTCCAGAAAAACACCGAACAGACAGAACACATTCGATCGTTACCAGAGACACATTTTCGACCTTATAAAAACTTTGCCCCCTTGCATCAAACTGAAATAAACTCATAAAATCATAATGGAATTAGTTTGCGTTTGTAAAAGGACGCAGATACCGTCTGAATTTTTTACCTCCCAAAAAATAATAAAAATAAATAATAAATAAACAATTCGGACGAAACAATAGTTATCCAGATGATTTGAAATATAAGTTACGCGTTTTGATTAAAAATCGATTGTATAATCGATTAAACAACGAAATTTCAGATTAAGGATATAAATACTTCCGCGCGAAATTATCTCGGAATTATCTCTCCGGTTCCATTTTATATTTCAAGTTTTCATATGCACGTGTTTTCTCGAGCTCATATCACAGCGCATGCATGTACCCTCTTTCTCCATTTTTCCATTGTTTTCAGTCTGCCCGGCCATTCCTCGAATAAATCCAGATACGTCTATCTAAACTAGTGTTTTCCAATGTGGGTCATACGTCCCATAGGGAAGCAATTTTAAATATTTCCGAAGTAATTAGAAAATTCCATTCACCAGATTCACCGTGCGTACACGTATACGCTCCGAAAAAAAACTTCGCGAATCGCCGAAAGGTCTTCGGGTAATGAGAAATTCGGAGGAAATAAATAACGATTCGTATTTTAAAATACACGATATCACGTGAAAGCTGTGACTATCCGAATTAAAATTCAATGGAAAAGAGTTTGGGAAACCGCCATGAAAACTCTCGTTCGCTTTACAACAAACATTCTTCCATTGATCCAATTGTATCGGAATTTCAACCGAGCAACGTGCGAAACAATAATTCGCGAAAAATCATCGACGAGTTGCAAGCATATTCCTAGCCTAACTCCGATCTCCGTCAAACGTTCATCGTTTTCATAACTCGTCGTTTCATTTTTCCCTCTAACTTCTCGATTAAACGCGATCCAGCAACACGTATGCGCAATCGTTTCAATATTCAAAATTTAATCGTCCCGTGTTTGTTAATATTCACTCCCATACAACGGCGTATACCGATGAATATTCACGATTGTATTTTATATTATTAAATCACGCCGGCCCGTTGTAATTCCCCGGACGAGCCGAATCGAATGGAATCCGAGCGAATGGAATCGGAACGAATCGAAGGGAATCGGGCTGGGATAAAAACAAAAGCTGACAAATCGGGAAATATCGACGCGGCCAATGGAGGACGCCGGTGGTCGAAGAAGAATTCCTCGGGCCGGGGGTATAAATCCCGTTTTCGATCGGCCGCGCGATTTTAAGTGGCTCGAAATGGCGCCGGTCCTCGAATGGGCCAGGACTTTACGACCGGATAGATGAATAGAAAACCGTGAAATTAATTGTACGCGCATTGTGGCAGCTCTTCGGTTGCTCGTATGTACCTGCACATCTATAAATCCTTTCACGCGGCTCGCTCCGCCGGTTCTCATTTTTCTCCGAGCACCCTTTCTCTCCTTCGACTCGTCTCTCCTTCTTCTTGTCCACGCTCCCGATCTATACAATCACGATTCATCCGTCAATCTATCACTCCTATCGATCCTGGCTTTTTCCACCGACCCCCCTTTTCTTTTGACAATTCTCGCTCCTGCCTCAGACCGACTGCATCCTACTTTCACCTCGTCAAACAGGGACAATTTGGTAAACGTGTTCAAAATATCTCGCTTCCAGATGGTGCAAAGTGTTTTCGAACCGGAGATAGGTATTCCGTGCGCGAGTCCTGCGATGGGTAAAAAATTCGATATTATCGAAGTTTAGCGATATTGCCGTCGAGAGTGATTTTATTTCGTTTTATTTCCATTCTCTGCGATTGAAATTTTTCCCAGTTTACGAGCGAGTTGTAATTCGATTCTACGCTCGTTCATGGTGATATTAGGCTACTCGTAGGATCGGAGATTTACAAGCTTGATTTCGCTATTAAATATTGTATTTTCGTTTTAGTAAAGAAATTCTAAAAATTTGGAAATATGGTCGTCGTTTATGGGTGAATGTAACGGTGATGGAGAAGATTAATTTTCAGCCGAATATGGATGACACTGCGGCAAACGTGTTAATACGATGATAGATAGGAGAGTACAGTGAGAAATATGTAAAATATGAGAAGTTTTAGCAATTGGGTTTGGAATAGTTTGAATTTGGAAATATTATTTGGAAATTTAGTTCGGAGAATTGATTGTTAATCATCGTTCCATCAAATTTATAAGATTTATATATATCGTATAATACACGTAACGATATGAAACAATGATTAAAGGGTTGTCCACACAGCTAAATTGCACGGAGTACGTTGCATTTCACTTGCCTCCCATAAATCTCGGGTTAATTACGTTCATTGATGTTTCCCCGTTTGTATAAATTCCCGGATATTTATTCACGACATAGACAATCTCTACCCCCAAGTGGATATTATATTATAATATTATAAAGGCTGCAGTACGGACACTTTGTTTCGATTTCTCTTGAAATAACATCGCGGCTTTCGAAGTGTCTGTAAATGTCCCTGTTTCTGCTTCAGGTTTAATCAGTTTCATGTCAATGTAACGCAATTAACGTAATTGGTACAAATCAACGTCGTGTCGAACTCGAAAGTCCATTATTTAAATTGATTGGAATTAATCCTCGACCAAAAAGATATTAGAAAATAATTATCTGTGATATTTAACGTAAATACTATATAACCTTATTTTCGTCGACAGAGAAATGAGAAATTAGAAAGCATTATAAATAGATTTACATCTTCGGTTTCCAAAGATTTCTCAAAGCAAGGAATAAAACTAAAGTTCTTAGCTCTCTATTTATCTAAAAAAAATTTCCAAACTCTGCAAAGTATCGATATATCGTATTAAAATTATGAGAGTTAGAATACCGTATCATTTAATCATCGAAGAAGCAGAGAAAAATTTGAAAGAAATTGTAAAATGGAAGGATAATTATTCGAGATTAAGACTGTCGAAAATGAAAGGAGGGTTCTGTACTTGAAACGGCCGAATAGATTAACGATTTCGAGTAGTCGGTTTAATTGCATCGAAAGCGTGAATCGTGTCAACGTTAGAGCCCTCGGTTTAATCGCCGCCATTCATCGAAGAAATTCATTCAGAAACGAGCAACGGGACATGATTTGTCGTTCGGAAATGGATAAATAATAATAAGGGAAATTGATTTTGTCCCGGTTAGAGAAGAGCAGAGGCAAATTCGATCTTTAATAATGCCGCTTCGCCGGCTTAGACAGTTATAATTAAGCAGACAATACGGGTAATTGCATGCTCGTCAATATTGGAGAACACGTAGCAACAGGATGTCAGGAAAATTGCACAGGCTGCCCCTTGGACAGAGGTAATCAAAACAAGGTGGAAATAGCCCGTTTGATATCAGAAATTGCATCGATTCTCTATAATCCGGCTAATACGAAATCAATTCGCGAATCTGCACCATTGTATCCGACGAATATCAACACCCCTGGCAGTAATGCCAGTTTCCCTCCTTAAAAACGGGGTAAACGTGAGATAACATGATCGTTTCCACGAGATTCCACCGCCTGCAGTACGGAAATTCGATGATTTTATACAGAGAATCTATTGGAGTTTGCATTAATCGAAACACGATCTTCTATTATTTCAGTTTGTATAATACTACGTTATTAACGAGATAGAATGGTAGTATATCAATCGAATTCTATACTAAAATGAACAGCGAAATGTTTAGCTAAATATGTAAATATGTAAACGAGCTTTAAAGTCATTTATGATTTTTTATTGTTTTTAATTCGTAATCTTGCAAATGCAAATAATTATATACTGTGAAATCTTGCGAGATTCATCTCGCATTTATATTTGAAACATCCATCTTATTTACACGGGTGAATTTTTTAATATCGTCAAGCAAATTTTATTAAAATTCGTGGAATATTTCCATTCGTTCCGAAATATATTTCATATCCGAATTTGTATCTTCGTAATGGAGGACGTTTCAAGAAAAAAAGACTCACGAAGCAGATCTTTTTTTACGAATTGTCGAGATAGATGGAGAATGTTCGTTTTGAGTTGGCTCAAACTTTTCCTATTCAAATTTTTCTATTAACCTTCGTCGAATTAAGAAGTCGTATTTACCCCATTTTATCGAGGTACATTTTCCGCTATTTTATTTTCTATCACTCGCGGCCCGAGTATCGTTTCGAAATAAAAGTTCACGCGTGTCATCCTCGCCGACCATACTCGAAACTCTCGAAGCGAGCTAGCAAATCTCGCGAATTTAATGTCGCGACACGTGAACGCAGTGTTTGCCCTATAACTCAGCGATTCGACCGCCATTCTCCCTGCCAACTGACAACTGAAATTACAATTTTGGCACTTTCGTACGGTGTCTAACTCTCGTAAGAATTCCGCGCAGGAAGCAAGCGTTATTAAGTCGAGGCAACGTTCTGAGACTTTTGGAAAAGTTGACCCAGCGTTACGGAAAGGGGTTGAAGAAAGGGAGACCCGAGGGGGCGGAAACCAAACCTGTTCCTCACTGGGATAGAAAATAAAATTCGTTTCTTTTACACCCGTTTGACATCGAGCTTCCAGTGGGATTGCTGGGACACGATGAAAAGCTCGTAGATTCGATCTTTCGAGCGAGCAGAATCCCGCGAGGTGTCGTCGAGATTGATGATCTGCGTTTGTAACGCGGATGACGGTGTTTTTAGGCAAAGGAATATGTCTAACGAATAAAATTCCAGCTCATGTGTATGCTACGCACAAGTCAAATGAGAAGTACACGAGTACGTGCATGAAGTACGTGCATAAAGTACGTGCGGCCATAGAGCATGTAATGCATAGCAAGCAAGGGGGTTGAAAGAGTTCTGCGAGAGTTTGAAGAGGAAATTAAGAGAGAAGTCAAGGCGAAGAATCCAGTCAAAAGGCAATGTTAACCGGATACAGTTTAGGTAAATCGCGTTATCTCGTTCTACGTAACTTCGCAATTGCAACTTTCTTACTCTGCGTCGTAGTTACGCGTAGTTACATCGTAATTACTTGTACAAATTTCTATAATTGCAAAGTGTTCGTATATTTAAAAACACATTTCACGTTTGAATTTATTTATCTCATTTTTCGACATTTATTCGACGACGGAACTATAGTCCCCATTTTCCAATTACGCGAAATAATTGGAAAACGAATCCGATTTTTCGGCTAAGTGATCCGGAAGAGAGAAATTTTTTTAATGTGTCACGAATCATAAACATCGATATCCTTTACGCCAAGGAATACGTAGACAAATATCACTGTCACTCGCTGTATCTCGTTTTAATTTATGTTTATCCGTATTTGTTCATATAATATTGGCGGAAAAATTACAATTCGAAATTATATCTGTTTTTTCGATTTAATTATCGTTCGAATAATCGACGGTCCATATCTGTAATTAATCGCAACGCGACAATTTGAACGTTATATATTTGCGAGAAAAACAGAGACTCGCGGATTTGCAATGCGCGTGTAACATTGGCAAATGGACGAGCAATTTTTCGATCGATATAAAAGATTTTTAACGATATATTTCACCTCGGAATGGAGGCGAGGACTGGCGCGATGGAATATAACCCGAAATACGTTATCTCGCGTGTTCTTTCTCTCCATCCTCCGTTTCAATTCCGTTAATTTCCCGCCGCAGCGTGTACCCATTTATGTACCTTTGAAGCACGCGGTTCATTTCAAGAGGCGAGCTTATTTTTGGATCTCCTTGCTTTTCCCATCGATACAGGTGACCCCGGCAGGATGAGAGCAGAACGAGAAGCTTTTGTGCCGCGGCTTTATCTGGAAATGGATTTCACGGGTAAAGATCGTATCTAGGAGGACGTGAATCGCGTATTTTCACCGTGTAATCTCCGAATCGAAAGCAGTTTTTATCTGTGGTTAAAAGCGCCGCTGTTATTAATTCGCGACGAGCTCGTTTCAACGATAACCGAGCGCGGCGTTCGCGATTTTTCCGGCCAACCAGAGAAACACGCCGGCTGTTCCGATGCCAGAGAACACGGCGAGTCCTCGAATTACACTTGTCCTCCGATGTCTCGTTATTTCTACGCCCCGTTTTTCCCCTCCCTGTTTTTCGTTCCGATGATCATTCGTTTTCAATGCTTGAAATATCCAAAGGTAAATTCGTGGACGCGCCGCGCGTGAATCGAACCTCGTAGCTTTTGGTACAAACGAATCCTGTAATGGATCACACGGATGGGATAATAATTAGGATCGCGAATATATTAATTACAGTTCGATCGTCCCGAAATTTTAATGGAATTGATTGCGTCCATTGCAACCTCTGTTTGGTGTCGCACAATTGGCTGGAATAAGTCGATTATGCTAACTGCGTTCTTCGCTCGAACCTGCGAATAATGCCGAATTTTAATCGCCGGACTTTCACGCTGAATTCTATTCGTCTAAATAAAAGAAAGATATTCGATGAATAATACACATACGTTTTTTGCTCCGCTCCGCTTTGAAGCTGAGATATTTTTATTCGCAAATAATCGAGGCATTTTAGGAGGTATTTCCAATAATTGGCTCGACGAGGCGCATTAATTTTCTAAGGATAATTTTCACATTCACCGACACTCGGACATTCCTGGGCATTATTAAACGTTCCACGGACGTTCCTGAATTTTCAAACAGTCTCGCAGAGTTCGCGAACAGAGGCAAACGACTCGGTTTAATCCTCTCGGAGACGCGGTCCCGGCCGGGCAAAAATTACGTAGCTGAATTTTCGAGTGAAATAAAATTTTGAACGCGAGATCGCACGGTTGCCAACACGAAGGCGCGAAAGATCGATAAATATTCATATTGGATGTTTAGCACGATTCGCGGACGCGTCTCTGGCAGAGAGGTGCCAATTACCTCGAAGAGTTTCTGTCGTTTCACGAAATTATCCATGGAACCATTTCCCGGCTGTCGCGGGGATAATCGAGGGTTCTTCATCAATGTTCCCGGCATCGGGAAAATATTAATGAACCACGGTGTACGTGGGCGGCGGTCCAATCCAGCAGAATCGAAACGTCCCGACGCCCTAACAAATGGGTCGACCCACCAACGCCATTCGGATTTCACGACGCGTTGAAAAGCAGAAGTAACCGAAATCCTCTATAAGTCTGGACGTGTCAGGGGTCGATGATAATGGGCAACTGATCCGAATTGCGGCAGGAAATTGGATAAGCTGGTATCGCGATCAGAAGATCGGTCGTTAGATCAAAGTCGGGGCCCGGCGTCCTGTGAAAACGAACGGCTACTCTTGGCTTTCAAACCACCCATCTTGATAAAATACACGTAGCATTTCGAATTTCGGATTAATCGTTCGGCCTGTCCACGGATAAGCTGAAATTTTTCCATGGAAAATCACCAAATTCTCAGCTTTTCGCTTATGGCGATGTAAACAGCGAAAAGTTGAGATTTGTTCATTCTATTTTTTCGCATTTAAGATATTTTTATCGGCAACATGGGAATTTTGAAATCCATCGTAATGGTGATAGATATATTTTAAGTAAGGTCCATTTTTTTTTTATTTATTTTGATATTTATTTCGATATTTTATTTGTTCTTATTTTAACTCTTAACTTAAGTTAGTTAATTAGGATATTAAATTGTATAGGAGAAAATTTGTTGCTACTTCTTTATAACGAAAATACTTTTGAAAAATTAACTTATGAATTGTAAATTAAAATTTCTTTCTTTTAAAAGTATAGAATACGCATTGTATTCGAATAAATTGTATTTTGATTTGGTAATTTGTTAAGCTAACTCTGCAGAATCATTGTACGTTATGAAACAGCACGAGTCTTGGAACAATACACTATATGTTGTAACGCGAAACTGTTGTCGAAATATACTTTATTACCGTGATGCAACTTTGCAGGGGTTGTTTGAATTTCAGCGTCGAAAAGTTATTGTTCGTTACATAGTTGCGGCATCGTAGAGAGAGAGAGAAAGAGAGAGTGGTGTTGAAAAAATGAACATGACGAAGCAAACAAGTTATCAATTCGATTTAAAATTGTATCTGGTAAAAAATGTAGAATGCAAAAAGTTCCATCTATTGTAAAACCGATCAATGGTTCAACGCCCTTTTATCTAGCCGTAATATTTTTCACCTAGAGAACTTTAGTTTTCACATTTTCCCGTTAGCACAATCGATATCAACTTAATACACAATTTTTACCTCGAAAACCTATCGTCGATTCCTTAATTTATCAAAATCAAAAATATTGTCTAGAAATTCGAAAAATAACACATGGTATTGTAAGTATTGTTGTGTCACTGACGGAAGCGAAGACTATTTAATAACAAAAATGGTTTATTTAATGTAACTAGAAGCTTAACTTATATTTTTATATTTATCAACCACTCTCAACTAGAAACTGCTTTGAAACTAAAGGTTACCAGGTACTTCAAATACTTAGAACACACCCCTAAATTTTCACTCGTTATTGACATTCGTCTCTGTCATAAATTTCGTATTAATTTCCTATTCTGGCATTACGAAGATGAATCCACTATCTAATCGAAGATCGTTGAACTCCTCTACGGTACCTAGCAACCGGAAAGGATGCGGATGTCACTGAAAATTAATTCAAAAATAGAAATACCCGAAAATCGAGAGTCATCGTCTCAGATGTGCTCGCAAATCACAGAAATCCAGGACGACAGAAATTTTCGTTCGTCCACAGGTTATCGAGTTTCCAGTTAGAGAAGGTCCACTCTTCGCAGGACAACATTCGATGCGTCGCAGGATCCTCGCGATCGGATCCTCGGCCAGCGACGCGCTCGCGATTCAACTGGCGCAAAAAGCTGGACGAAGAACCGATACAGCAGTCTCTAATCATCCGTAAGAAATTGGAGAGATATAACAACTTGACAAGAATGCTTGACTCCATGAACCGGAGCTCGGTAAGAACCGCTCGTTACGGCGCATACTCGTCGCTTCTTTCCTCCTGGATAAAAAACAACCCATTTCTCGATAGATAACCTCCCGCGAAAGAAGAGCCGTAAGAAGCGAGAAGTTGCCGGGGAGCACCTCGGAAGAATTTATCGCTTCCAGAGAGAAAGAGAGAGAGTTGCGCGGTTGCTCGTTGCAACGGAATAAACTCGCAGTTCGTTAGCGTGCGGATTCTAATGGTTTTTACTCTCGGATCGGAAAGTTTACTCGCGGATCCAATTATCACGGCGATTATCCTCGCCGGGCCGGTGGTAATGGTATGAAAAATGCGTTTCGATAAACATTGAGGATTCGGGAAACACGGCGGTGGTGGACTTAATAGCCGGCCGGCACGTGATCGTTAATCGCGGCAGTCTTAAACGGATCGGCAAACAGAGCGAACAGGGACGCTCAAAGCTTCGATATTTATTGTTCCAACGGCGCCCGTGCGATTGTTCACCTAAACCGCCGTTTCGGGAGATTACGCAACAATGGATGGATGGACTCGCAGTGAAAGACGAACTTGCTCGAGAACGATTACCTAGCTAGGTTGCTTCGGGTTAACCGAATTGTTTGACGCCACGCGGATCATCCGATGTGCATCGCGCCAGATGCAACTGTGTGTGCACAGGCTATGGGGGATTGAAAATAGGTCGACTGGTCTGGACTTCGCCGGTAAATGAGGCGATCAGTTGTCAGCTGATATGCTGATCGGATTGATGGCAGCCCGATGAACGGTTCAGTTTACCACGAAGAATTTTCACGGTGGTCGCACCGTTTTCTGTCGACCCTTTGCATATTCGCGATTTTGCGAATTAATTTCAGAACCATAGAACTAATAAGAAAAGTGTTAAAAATTGAACTGCAATTACTTCTAAATGTAGAAACGTTCGTTGCAAAGTCAAACTTAGAAACATGCTTTTATGTCTTCTTAAACAGCTGCAAATTAAACATTTAATTAATTCCATTCCTCTATATAGGTAATAGTTGATACGAATATATAGCATTATCTTAATCCAATGTAAAACTGATATATTATAAAAGAAAAAAATTGTGAACCTACCATCTCCGCGGATTTTCGTAAAAATTAAGTTCGAGTCAAATTCATCTTTAAACATAGAAACATACTCTTATGTGTTTCCTTTCTTAAAAAGCTGCAAATTAAACATTTAACGAATTCCATTCGTCTATATAGGTAACAGTTAATACGAATGTATAGTATTATGCATCTTAATCTAATGTAAAGCTGATATATTAAAAAAGAAAAAAATTGGAAACCAAGTTATTCCGCGGATTTTTGCAAAAATTAAACTCCAGTCAAATTCGTCGTTTTATCTCGTGTGTGCCCCGATGAGCGTAAAATACTTATTTGATAATGATAATGGTTCTGTCGCGGCTCGTTGTAATTTCATATGCTTACCCTTGTAATAATAATGACAGTCCGTGGATGTAATTGCTGCCGCAAAGTGATTAATAACGACCGCCAAAGATTTAATACATTCGTCAAAGTAATTTTTCCGCGGAATTTAATCTCATCTCGCTAGCAAGTCGAACAAAAGCGTCTCTAACGGATTGAATGTAGGTCAGCTTATTTTCTGGTAAATACCGTAATTGTTCCTCCGACAACATTGAAATTAGCTAAAGGATTACTAATGGAAACCGTAATTAAAAGGGAGAATTGGAAAAATTGCAGATTAGCTCTAACTTTCGTTATTTGCGATATCCTCTGTCAGGTATATGAATCGTGTAAATTGAATTGTAGTTAACAATTACTCCGTACCTTTATACAACGTACATTTAATAAGGCTCACCGACGAAATGGAATTCATGGGAGATTGCAAATAGGTCAACCGATCTGAATTTCGCGACGAACATGGCGATTATTCGTTCGATAGCACGTAGATCGGACTAGCGCAAGAGTGGAAATATGATCGAAACTGTGGCAGTGAATCTTTGAAATTATGATATTCGTTATATTGCAATGTTTATAATATCGTATACTGGATACATCTAGCATGCAAATTGAGCCGCAGTTTATTATCGTTCCGTAGCTTTGTGCACTTAACGAGAAGAGTGTATATCCGGCTCGAATAACCGGTTTGATTCGACTATAATAGCGTAATTCCGATTATGAGGTTTAGAGAGAAATAATTCGTAAATAGTCCGGGTGGCATAATTATTACAGGATTTAACTGGCGAACGAAACTTCTGAATCCGAATCCTGTTTCCCGCCTGATTGACCGATTCTCCTGATTTATGCATCGCGGACTTTTCAACAATGTACTTCGCGAATTATTCATAGCAATAGTTCGTTATAATAGGTAACAATGGTTGTTTGCGAACGTGCAAACTAAATTGAAGTTGAGCGTACGTTTCAATTTTAGAAGCGAAATAGCTACAAATTTTTTTATTTTTATGCCCATTTACTCTGTACTTTTTAAAAATAATCAGCGGATTATCGATAACTAATCTTTTTCATTTACCCGGTATTTTATTATTCTTGAAATATGTAATGAATGAATATAAAAATTAATATTCCTTATAGCTTACTGTCCTAATTGAAAAATCAAACATAAGTGATTGGTAGAAGTGAATTACTAATAAAAGAGTGGCGAAACAGTGGTAGAATATACTATAATATTGCAGCTGCAGCGGATGATAAAATAATATACGTAGAATTGTAGAGAGTTGTAGAATAATAACACTCTAACAATGTGCATTGTACCTACTGAATGGAAAAGTAATACAGTGGTATAATAAAGTACAGTAAATTGCAATGATAAACTAGTATAATACTGTCACATTCAAGTCACAGGTCTTCAAGAGAGTTAATCCCTTGCGTTGTAACTGTAAGCCTAACTTGTCATGAGTTTTTCATGCAAATTACACGAAGGACATGCTACACTTGTTGCGCAACTAAAATTACGTTTATCCTATTCTAACGCGTGCAAAATTTGTATAAATCTTGAAACCGTTCTAATTTTTTTCCGAATAAAATAGATATACAATTATCGACTAAATTAAAATGCTTTCTCGATATTTTTATTCAATAATTATTGATATCGATAATAAATAATTATTTCACACTTAAATCATTATCTGACTGATTAACTAACCTTTTCATGGCTTGTATGATCGTTTTTAAAACTTTCATTAAAAATTCTGGCTTCAATTTAATCATTAACGCCTTATCACTCGTGTTTGCAATTTTTTCCGCGTATACTTAATCAATTTTGCAATTTCTCTCGTTATTCGATATTTTCCAAGTTTTACTTTATTTCAATTCATCGGTCATTTGACCATGGCAGATCGAATGTTAACCAATCGTAATAATTCTTATTTCTTTTTCCAATCTCTCCATGGCCGTGGAAAAAAATCTGAAACACAATTAGAATGCTATCGTATAAAACAGTTTGCTCTAAGAATTCCTTCCTTCTCGCTCAAATTTCATCCCCATCCCGTCCGGCTGCAATCGTTATCCCGAACTACCTCTCTCCCCCATCTCGTTAAAACAATTCTCAGTTCGATAAATCGATCCTCCGCGTTCCTTCGGACGCAACCCCGGGGAAACGGGCAGAAGGATGATCGTAAGAATTTAATCAACATACAGCGAAAGCAGACAGAGGGCAGCGGAGATCGGTCACGGACGAGCGTTTGCCGGGGTAGTCGGGGTCCAATATAATTTCTTTTAAACTGCAAGCCGAGGGAACGAAGGGCGGCGCCCGTGGAAGTTCGCTTTTAAGACGGCTGAGTTCTCAGGGTGTGCATACATAAGCACGCGAGACCAGCGGCGAACTTTCGGAATTGCAAATGCGCCACAATACTCGTACGTGTCCGTGTCAATTCGTCGCATCTGCGCTTTAAGTTCGCGCCATCTGCCGGAGACTTACTAATTTTTTGTTGGAATTTCTTTCCCGGAGTTTTCGCGGTGTTCTGTACTGAAATTAGAGGATCAGTGCTTGGGGGAAATCTGTTTCGAGCGTTTAAAAAATTGGTATTGGGAGAAGTATGGGTTGAGATGTTTAATTAGAGCCTAGGGTCTTCGTAAAAGAGTTCTCGCGGTATTCTATTGATAAATTAGGGAATGAGGTTTTGAAAAGTTACGATATCGATTGGGATGTTTAATTTTAGTTAAAGGTGTTCGGAAAATAGTTCTCGCGAAATTCTAGGCAAAAATTAGAAGAGGAGTGCTTGGGAGAAATTTTTATCGAGTGTTCAGAAAATTGGGAGAAATTTTTATCGAGTGTTTAGGAAATTGGGAGAAATTTGTATCGAGTGTTTTGAAAATTGGGAAAAATTTGTATCGAGTGTTTAGAAAATTGGGATAAATATCGATTCAGCGTTTAATTAGAGCCTAGGGTCTTCGGAAAAGAGTTCTCTCGACATTCTAAACAAAAATTAGAAGGTGAGTGCTTGGGAGAAATTTGTATCGAGTGTTCAGAAAATTGAGAGAAATTTGTATCGAGTGTTTAGAAAATTGGGAGAAATCTCTATCAAGTGTATAGATAATGAAAGAAATATCGATACAAACGTTCAACTCGAACCAAGAATCTTAAGAAAAATTAATTTCTTGTCATCGAATTTTCACATAAAAAGAAATAGCAAACGTTATCTAGACACGGTTTGTTCTTTGATTTCCTAATTTTTCCGAGTGGATATTAATCAAACGAAATTCGGGATTCGCACAGGTCGCACGACACGTGTGTGAACTTCGTTTTCGATTATTACAGACTCGCTAATTTTACCGAATCAGTGGTGACCATAAGCAGCGTTCACGCAGTGTCGTATCTTCACTGATAATCCAACTATCATGCCTATTAGCATCGTCCACGTGTGTACGTGAACATTGCTTTCGTTACGTGAACATTATTATCGATTTGCCAATCTCGCCGAATCGATGATCACCTGCGAAAGCAGCGTTCACACGATTCTATACCTTCATTCATAATGCAACCAACTATCATGCGTATTCCATGAGCATATTGCTTTTGGTTACCATTCGAATATTAATTTTTCGTCCTTGAAGAATAAATCTATTCGAATAAAATAGTAGATACAATCTTGGAACCGATTGAATATATTTTTAAGAAACTGAAATTTCTCGAAATTTTAATTTTGGTTTATACGATTAATTAATAACTTCTTTCGTGTTTTTCGCTTCACCAAGTTCTCATTGGAATTTGTTTCTAGAGTTTCGTGGTATTCTATACTGAAATTAAGAGATCAGTACTTGGGAGAAATCTGTTTCGAGCGTTTATAAAATTGGTAGAAACATGGATTGAAACACTACTTTCGTGTCCCTTTGAAACAGATATCTGAATTATCTATTAAACTTAGATTTACTTGAAACGTCTGCGACCGGCTGAACGTAAACGGTCAATTTTCTTGAAGATCATATTCGTTGGTCATATTCGAAAGATCGGGACCGATCCTCCGTGTCATTCGCAACGCGAAAACCTGTTCGTGACACTCGAGGTCTCTGGTAATCGGTTCTCGATGTTTCTATGGTTTCTCGAAGATAATTACGAGGCATGGAAAAGATGCGAGAGATGGCTTCTCAGGGGTTCCTTGTTTCCATATCCTGTCTGTGAAAATGTAACGCTTTTGTATTATATTACGTTCCTTTTCGAATGCAGATCTCGCGCAACAAAGGGAAATCTGACGTTTCCTAGAGAGCATGGGAAGATATGAAATATCCTGCTGTTACGTATGAAAGAACGTATCTCAGAATTTCAGCGCGACTCGCGTCCGGACTTCGAAGGATGGAAATCTCGCTTGCCGAACAGGGGAAATGATAATCGGGTGTCATTGTGTTTCTAAGCAGAACGCGATATCTGCCGGATGAATTTCACGGCGAAACCGTCATTTTTCCCCTCTTTAATCCGCTTTTCGATTACGAGGTTCAGTCGGATATTTATGCGACAGATTGTTAGAGTACTGTTTACCGAAAGCTTTCCCAATTGCGACCATTTTGTAATTCGTTATGTTCCAAGTGCTTGGAATATCCAATGAACTCGCTTGAGAATTGGCAACTCGCCAAATGCAAATTAAAGTAGTTACTACTTACGAAATTAATGCTCGACCATCGTGTTTCCACCGAACTCTGTCTTATTTTATTTTACACCTGTTATATTTGTTTAATTTATATTTAACCTGACATATTTATCATTTCCTTTCTCTCCGACAAGTATTCTGCAAAATACTGTGTATTCTCTGTTAGCAGTATTTGTCATGAAACTTGACTAATGCCCGATAAGAATGACACATTAACACTGTATTCTACGTTACTTTATTTTTATGACAATCCTGATTGTTATCTGAAAATCAATAAAATTCCCAAGCTTCGTTTGTGAAACGAACCCTAGACTATTTATCGCTATTTCAAAAATTAGTTTCGAGAAGGTATAAATTCTTCAATTCTGGTTTGAAACGCACCCCATATCTATCCGCGCGTTCCATCATCGCAACCCCCATCGAGGAATAATCAAAACCCGAAAACTCGAAGCGACGACTCGTTGCTGCGAAATAAAGAACGTCCTCGGGGTCTTAAATACTTAAAGCGCCACCCGTGCGTCGCTTTAATAAAATTTCAACGATCGACCTACCCCTAGATCCTCGCCCTTGCTTGTTACCCTCTTTCTGGTACGTCACTTTCTCACCCGGAAACAGTCGCGTTTAATAATTAATCTGGCCCGGTGAATAATTCAGGTCTCTCTGCTCGGCCGATTGAAGCGTCTTCAACAGCGCATGTTTGTCAACACACATTGCTCTTTTTTTATTCCGCGTCGCTTCCGGGCGAAGCGCGATGCGTTTTTCATGCCCTTCGTGTCTGTGAGCGCGAGATACGCGCGGCCTCGTTTCACCTTCCTCTTCCTCTTCTTATTCTTCCATCTGCATACACGGTGAACGAGAAAAAAGAGAAAGAGAGAGGAAGGGACCTAGAAAGCAAGGAAGAACGAAAAGAGACGAACGAGAAAGCAAAACAGAGAGAGAGGGACATCTAGAGCGATGAATTCATACGCGTCTCCTTTTATGTTGACGCTCCGTAAACATCGGCTTTATTCGTAACAAGACGCAAGTAAATATTGACTGGAGCAACGCGGGGATGATTTCTCGGTTACAACCGGTCGGAACAGATCGTTTCCAACCCCCTGTTTATCGATGATGTTTAACGCCGCTTTGCGTATCGCGTGTTAGGAATCGCGTGCACCGTACAGATCCAAGGTTTACGGGCTGGTGTCTTTTCTTTAGCAGAATTCCGTGAATTCGGGAATCCGTGGTCGTCGTAGTCGAGTCGAGAGCGGTTCCCTTGCCTCGTAACGTTGCGAGGGCTTCTTCCTGGTATCGTATCGAAATTCGAGGATAGTTTAAGGTTTCCAACTGGTAGAGGAAACGCAGGTTCAGGATACCGTGAATTACCGATTTTCTTATGTTCGACGTTTGAGAATCTATTGAAAATGTAGAAGCTTAGAGTAGTGAAAATTTAGGAATTTAAAAATATAGAAAATTGGTTTCCTGTTTATATTTTATGTATGGGTTAGAAGTTACATGTTGAAGTCTAGGTGCAGAAATAAGATTGTTGATTAGTTGCTGTTATGTAAGATGAACTTTGGATGTTTACGTTTAAATTGCACTGCGAATTACAGAGTCGTTGGAACGAAGATCAGCTTGTCAAAATTGGTTTGTTCTTTATGACTTATTTATGAGTTTCGAGGTTACTTGAGCTTAGATATGTAACTGCTGGAAGTCTAAGTGCAGGAATAAGATTGCGAAATTGGTTCGGTTGAATAAGACGATGATGGTAGTTAGTGATACGTTGCAGTGTCATAGCGTGGTGGAAATTCCACGTGATTCACCATAGACATGATTTATGGCGTCTTTTCCGCACGAAGATTTCCCTCAGCGGTTGCCTGTTCGAGATTCTGGTTTGGTTTGGTAATCCAGTAGTGCATCAATCCTGTACGTTTCTCTGTCAGTTTCCGTTGGTTTTGACGAGGGTTTAAAGTGCGTTTGAAATCGATAAGACGATTAGTATGTTATGTACAGGTTCGATCAGAAACAGAAACTTTCGGTTTCGAAGAACGTCGTTTCATTCTACTGTGATTCCTCTAAAATTTAGAAAATCGAATGTCACAGAAATCTACAAATCTTTAAATAAGCTTATGTATATATAACATTAAGAAAAATACTATATTTCCTGAATATTGTAATATTCGAATTGTATTCGTGCTATTTTGATGTATGATAAATATTAGAAAAATTATCCTACTTACGTTTCGCAATTTTAACTATCTCATCCCCACAGTATTTTATTTTAAATTACCAAAATT
>NIJG01000123.1:8653091-8733997 GCA_002201625.1 Euglossa dilemma
CCAGGTATACGCATTCATATATACTAACTGTACCATGAATTATCTCAGCCAATTTATTGCTTTTGAAGAAAATTATTTTAAGGGTTGCTACAGTAGTATCGCAGATTTACGAAGGTAAAAAGCCAAAGTTAATGGGCCCTTACTTGAAATATAAAATAGGCTGAAAGAGGTCTGAGAACACTAAGTATTTATCGAGTTGAGGAGTTATTACTGCGTTGTCTTTGAACTGCGTGAAATTGCGTTATAATAAGTAGAAAATCGTTACAGATTCTCTTCGAGAAATATTTCATATTTCTCCTCGCTCTCACATTTTTATAAATTCATCGATAAAAATTACCGCCAATCAATCTCTTCTCCGCTTTAATTCCTATAAACACAAGTATAACTCGGTGAAAAGGAGCAACGTAACACACGATTCAATTCCCATCGAAGCTCGTCGAACAGCTACAAACGATCTCATTAACATCCGGCAACTAGCGATTCTTCATGCCCACTTTCGCAGCCGGTAGCTCGGTTGAATTTTTCTATTTATCGAAACACTCGAAATATATCCCGTTCGTCGCTTTTCCCGTCGTCGTTTCTTCCCTGCTCGTTCGATCCTTTGAGAGCCACGTAATCGTATATCTGCAACCCCCGGGCCAAAAGCAATACCGATGGGATTCATTTTCGTGCACAAAGCGTCGGCCCGTAACGCGGCTGCAAAAGGAGAATTATAAAGTGACGAGGAACACGGGGCGGAGGAACGATCTCGCGTCCACGATTATAATACGTTTTCGTCATTTCCGGCGGATTAATCCCGCCGAGTTTCCTGTGTCGCGAGTGCTAACGATAATCGTTCGACCCTCCATTGTGCGGGGCGATATTTGTGTCAAAAGTTTTCGCCGGGTACGTTGGTAGTGTTGGTGGTTTTTGGCTGGAACGTGGCACGCGTGCACGTGGATACGTGTGTGCTGGTAATTTGGAAAAGTTTGCACGGCGAGTGCGTGGAATATTGATTCGAAGTATGGGGCATCGGAGATAGCTGGATCGAGTTTGCCGTGTCACCAATACCAACTTTACCGGAGTGTACGTGGTAATTTTTGAAAGACAAGCGATTCGCGGCCATCGCGATATGAATAGACTACTAATTTCGAGAATTTTGTTTCGGCAGTGTGGAGAGTATTGATCCGTGGTACACAGGTATCGGGGATACCTGGATCGAGTTCACCGTGTTGGTGCTGGCTTAAGACACGCTAATTGTGGATGGTGAATAGACTACCAATTTCCGAAAGTTTCAGTCGGGAATGTATATAATATCGCACGAAAAGACTAGCAATTTGGATAACTTTGAGTTGAAAATATGCATAGACTGTTGTGAATAGGTTATTAACTTTGAATACGTTGAATTACTGCAAGAGAGATAATTCAGTCTCAAATTAATAAAATAATCGTATATATTTAGGAGTCAAAAGATGAGCTGTCGTTTATTACAATTCTAGGGATAATTCTAATTCTAATCGAACACGCTGACAACTCACTTTTATATTTTACTTATACTTTTATCGAATTAGAAAAGATTTTAATCTTCGAAGAAAATTTGTTAAATCAATCAAAATATTATTTTAGAAGTGTCAGGAGTGTGAAATTTAAAAATAATTCAAAATTGATAAAAAGAAATTTTTGTTTTGGAAGTGTATAGAATATTTATTTAAAATATAAGGTATCAGTGTTACTTTACTTTGTCATTTGGATGACGATGATCGTTTAATCCACTATTATATGCAGCGATATTTGTGCTAAAAGCTTTCGCAGATTACGTTAGTAGCGACGTTTCTTAGGAAAGAATGAATTGCGTCAATAGTGATCCGAATGGACCATCAGTTTTCCAAATTTCCCGTCGAAAGTATACAAACTATTGATTCGGAGTGTGAGATATTGACGGCATCTAAATGCGCGAGGCTCGAAATGTGATTAATCGGCGCGTTATCGAATCTTAATAATTCCGCGAACGCTTCGCGAATATTTAATTTCGCGAAATCGGCTTACAGTCCCATTCCATATCTGCTGTTCGCGCGAATTTATGGCACGTCAGTTACCGCTGAGAGCACATAGGAACTTCGGGTTCCCTGAATCCTGAGTAGAATTTCCCGGATATAAATGAGCAAAGACGCGGAGAAATTTTTCATCCGCAGGACGACCGAGAAACATTAAATCTTAGGAAACGTATTTGGAACTCCCGATGGTATCAACAAGTAACAATTAGTACACCGATAATCTCGAATTTCGTCAATTGAACTAAAATAATTTCGCCATCTTGCTTTCCATTTTTTCAT
Organism: Euglossa dilemma; assembly: GCA_002201625.1. NCBI lineage: Eukaryota > Metazoa > Arthropoda > Insecta > Hymenoptera > Apidae > Euglossa > Euglossa dilemma. Next base: position 8,655,404 of record NIJG01000123.1, read on the forward strand.
TTTTATTTAGTCTATTATCGCTTTGTATTAGGTTGGTGCATATGAAACGTCGGATTTTTTTACATGCGAACGTTTGTCTTCCTGATTTCGTTATACTTTTGGTATTGGCATAACTTCGTTTATAGTCGTACTGTCCATTGCTAGAGTCACATTTCAAGAAAGAAGATTTTCTCGAAAGTGTTGCCTTTTGTTATTTGATTTGAATTTTGTACCGATATGAATCTAAACGATATTCGTATAATTTTTTTGTACGAGTATAAACTTGGTAATAATGCTGCAAAAGCTGCACGCAACATAAACCAAGCGTTTGGGGAGAATACAGTTAATGATCGAAAAGTGCAGCGTTGGTTTGAAAAATTTAGGTCCGGTGATTTTTCGCTACAAAATGATCCGCGTGGGAGACCCAAAACGTCTGTGAAAAATGATGATCCGAAGGCATTGGTGGAAGCGGATCCAACTGTATCCACGAGGGAACAGGCTACCAGGATGAAAATTGACCATACAACAATATTGCGACGTCTTTCTGAAATTGGCAAAGTGAAGAAAATGGATAAGTGGGTACCGCACGAACTAACTGAGCGAAATAAGCTGGATCGGTTGAACGTATGCTCATCGTTACTATCCCGATTTCATCGAGAGCCATTGAAATATGAAGTTTTGCAGCACCCAGCCTATTCACCGGATCTCTCGCCAACCGACTTTCATTTTTTTAAACATTTAGAACTGTTTTTACGAGCTAAACAGTATGAAAATGAAGACAGTTTGAAAAATTCGATATGAGAGTTTATTGATTCTAAAGATCAGAATTTTTTTAAGACAGTCATCTATGCTTTACAGTCTCGTTGGGAAAAGTGTATCGAAGCGAATGGAGCACATTTTGATTCAATAAACAGTTTTATAAAAAAAGATATGCAGTTTTATATATTCGCTTGAGAATCCGACATTTCATATGCACCAACCTAATACAAAGCGATACAATTATTTTTATTTAATAGTCCACATTAACTTCTTTCTCCTGTCATAGAAATTCCCCGTAATTTCTCATTAATCGAACATCGATAAATTTTTAAACAAACCTGTGTCTTTCTAGAATAAATAAACCGCGGTCTGATATATCGTATTTACTCTACTGTTGTATCCACGAATCACCGCATCTGTTATTCTCGCAGCACGCCGATTTTTTCCGTTAATTGCAAAAATGCTGAAAAATAGCTTCGACAAATTTGCAGAAAAGAAATCTATACCTAAAGCGACCATCGTTTGGCGTCCCGTATTTACGCTCCTGGCGCATCCCCAAACCACCGCGGCGTTTATTCGTCGGCTACACCGATTTCCTTCGTTAATCACGGGAACTAGAAATGCGCGCGTGTTTTATATACACATCGATAGTTTGGAAAAAGAAATAAATAAGAGGACGGGGAAACGTATATCTTTTTAAAACGCGATCGATCAAAGACCAGCGCGATCTCGCGCGAAAATGTGTAAACACGAGCGGTTTTCCGCGTTATTATTCAGAGGTCTGCGTGTTTGCGCGTTTATCCGATATTACGGGCGAAGCCTCTCTTAAAATTTCACTGATGGCGATATTCGATGGGGTTTGTAAATTCCCGCCGTTCATGTAAATATAAACGCGACTCGCGTCTATTTGCATGCAACGGTCGGTGCTCTGCAGTTTCGCGCCGAGTTATTTCGATTACGAGTCACAATTACGAGTGTCCTGGCCCTTATCCCGGGTTCAAGATGAACCCCGCCGGTTCTGCATCGACGACGTCGATCAGATACGACGAATTATTCACGGGCTCTGCTTATCGAGGAGCCGAGGGAGGCTTCTTTAATAATCGGACGATCGAGATCGTTTCTCGGATTGACAGACGGGCGAGGGTGTTCTCGGGATCTAATAACACGGGTAGGAATGACTCGTTCCAGTTGGCAGAGAGGAGGAGGAATTATAAATCTGTTGGAATGCCATCTGTTTCACGAGTTGACACGCGAGGGGACGATTCGCTTCCGGTTGCGAAATTTTTACCGAAAGTGGTCAGGTCTGAGAAGATTGCGAATGCATTGGAAATGAAGATGGGATTTCTGTATGCGAGAAAAAAAGGTATTATAAATTCCTTGGAATTTTATCTGTTTTGCAATGTGACACGTGAGGGGATGATTCGCTGTTGGTTGCGAAATTTTTACCGGAAGTGGTCAGGTTTGAGAAGATAGTAGATACATTGCGAGGAAAATGAAGATGGAATTTCGATGGATGAAGGGGAAAGATATTATAAATTCCTTGGAATTCTATCTGTATTATAACGTGACACGAGAGGGGATGATTCGCTATTGGTTGCGAAATTTTGCCCAAAAATGGACAGGTTTAAGAAGATAGTAGATACGTTGCGAGAAAAATGCAGATGGAATTTCAATGAATGAGGGGGAACGAAATTATAAATTCCTTAGAATTCTGTCTGTTTTGCTACGTGACACGTGAAGGGATGATTCGTTGTCAATTGCGATTTTTTTACCGGTAGTGGTCAGGTTTGAAAAGATAGTAGATACATTGCGAAGAAAATGAAGATGGAATTTCGATGGATGAAGGGGAGGGAAATTAGAAATTCCTTGGAATTCTATCTGTGTTATAACGTGACACGAGAGGGGATGATTTGCTATTGGTTGCGAAATTTTGCCCAAGAATGGACAGGTTTAAGAAGATAGTAGATACGTTGCGAGAAAAATGCAGATGGAATTTCAATGAATGAGGGGGAACGAAATTATAAATTCCTTGGAATTCTGTCTGTTTTGCAACGTGACACGTGAAGGGATGATTCGCTGTCAATTGCGATATTTTTACCGAAAGTGGTCAGGTTTGAAAAGATGGTAGATTAGTTGCGAGGAAAATGAAGATGGAATTTCGATGAGTGAGGGGGAAAAAAATTATAAATTCCTTAGAATTCTATCTCTGTTATAACCTGACACGAGAAGGGATGATTCGCTATTGGTTGCGAAACTTTTACCGAAAGTGGTCAGGTCTGAGAAATCAGTGAATGCGTTGGAAATGAAAATGAGATTCCGATGGGTAAAAGGGAAAGAAATTATAAATTCCTTGGATTTCTATCTCCTTGACGATGTGATACCCGAGGGGATGATTCACGGTCGGTTATGAAGTTTTGATAAAAAATGACCAGGCTTGGGAAAACAGTGAATACGTTGCGGGAAAAATAAAAATGGAACTTCGATAGGTGAGAGAACAAGAAATTATAAGTTTCTCATAATTCTATCTGTTTTACGTGAGACACGAGGGAATGATTTAAAAAATTTTCACCGAAAGCTGAGATCAGTTTTGAGAAGCAAGTGAAGTCGAGGATGGACATTCCTAACGAAGAAATTATCGATGACAAAAAGATTCTCGTATTTTACCAAAGACTCTTTGTGCCAAAGAAATTCCAACTGATCCCGTAAGAAACGATTTGCACTCCTCGTGTATAACGATATCAGCCTAAACAACGATAGCAAAGCTGTTCGCAGTATCTCGACGATGCAAAGTCCATAAACTACGAGAGCCATCGAAGCAACATTTTCCCCAGCACCCCTGGACCGATATTCGCCGCTCGTTTAGAACCGTCCCACGCCCGAGTCATCCTCATGGACTGCGTTTAGGGCAATAAATTCGCGATTGCTGGTGGAAGCAGCACCTCGCGTTCCAAGGAGCTCCTTCCGTTGCCAGTTCCTCGATGGCCGTCTTACCCATGCATCTCTCCATGGAGGACGTATCCCGGATGGATACGTTCCAAGAAGCTTTTCCCATTGAGAGACAGCGTATCGGAGTTATCGTTGGATCGAACGGCGCTTTGGGGCACGGCGTCGCCGAACGATCGAACAATGCTGGATGCGGACTGTTTCCCTCGGAGAAAATCGAGGCAAGCAATACGACGGATGTGTATTACATCTATTTTACGAGTAATGGGAAATCCAGTCCCTCCGCGCTTTCCCTCCGTGTTTTCCTTCCGCGACCGATCCGCAGGATACCCGCGACTTTATCGTGATCCTGGCTCGAAACTTCCTTATCGCGATGGAATTTCCAGCGTGCACGGTTGATCGTCGGTAGAAGGGATCGATGGGATCGCGCCGTGGCGCAATTACGATCGCTGATAGGGGTCGCCGCGTTTATTATCGCCGACGGTACATACCGAGGTTAGTTTTTCGATTAATAAGCGGCGGATGTATCGATGGTGGCCGCGGTTATGTGTCTGCATGTAGGGACCGATGATTATCGCTCGCCCTGCCCAAACCGCGAAAAATCCAACGGGTTATATTGCCTCGAGGCGAATATCACAGATCGCGAGGACCTGCGTTTTCGAATAGCTGCTTGTCAGCTCGCCGAGGCTCGTTATATCGATGTGTGATTGCGTGGCTTTCGCGATCGAGTTGCTTCACTTTTTATTAACGCCGGGAATAAAGCGTGGAGAAGATTGTCCGTGTTTTTTCGTCGTCGAGAAAAATCGGAATTTATATCGGGATGGTATGCCGAAATGATGTTAATAAACTTCAGATGTTGTTTAATAATGATGAAAATTAAGCTAAACTGAGGCAAAACTGAAGGATTAAATTACGAAAAAGAAAAACAGCTATGCGACTCGATTAACACACACAGAGGGAACTCTAACACTCTAACTCTACTTTAACTGCTTTCGTATTTTTATTTAAACACTACGATCCGTCTCTTTCTCTCTCAATCCCTTTCATCACTTCAAACCCTCGGAAAAAATGTTTACTATAAGCTAAAATAAGATTAAGCTATGGCACAATTAAGGAATTAAAATGACAGACGTACGACATGTTTACTTACGACTAACACACACTGATAGAACTAGTCTAGTGACTTCTCTGAATCTCTGATTCTAACTCTCATACGCTCTCGTCCTTAGTGGGCCTGGTACTTCAAATCTTCAAAATTTCCTAGATCCCAAACATACTAAACATCCTTTTAGGGCCGCACGACGTTCCTACATTTATATTGGAATGGAATTGATGGTAGTAAATTATCGAACAAATTATAAGAACGTGCGGGTGATAGTATACCGAATTGACAATAATAGAATTGAGATGCTGTTTCATTTTAAAAGATTTTTATTACAAGCTAAAACGAGGTTAGACTAAGGTACAAATAAAGGATTAAATTAACAGCCGAGTGACACGTTTTCTTACGACTAACACACAATGTTAGAACTAGTCTAGTGACTTCTCTGAATCTCTGATTCTAATTATTATACTCAGGCTTTCTCTCTGATCATGCATTTTCCGAATACTCTCGTCCTTGGTGGGCCAGGTACTTGAAACGTTCAGAATGTCCTAAGTCCCAATCGCACTAAACATTCTTTCAAGGCCCACTCACTTCGTTCCTGTATTTATATAAAGGTTGGATTGATGGTAGTAATTTATTAAACAAATTATAGGGTGACGATTAAAGATAAATAGAATTATCTCTCGAGATGAATCTTGGAAAGCACCTTGCAAAACGTGAGATACTACGCTCATATCGGTACTCGTGTTAATTTGTACTCTTCAGTTCATCGTAACGCACCCTCATGAGAATACACCCGAATGCTTGAAAGACGTTGCACACTGCAAGCTCTGAGAGACTATCCAGAAACTTGGACAAACTTTATCGACCTCTATACGCAGCGGTTTATGGTTGAATTTTCGACCAGGCTTTCCAAAGCCTTTCAACCAGACCCTGATTACACGAGGAAGCAAATATTAGCTTAGAAATAAAAGTTTAACGTGTTCGGCCGCGAATCTAAATTCGCGAAACGACTGAAAAAGAATCGGCGACACTCGGTTCAGTTAAATTTTCCGAAGTGATCGAACTTTTCTCTCGCACTACGAATTTATTTACGAAATTCCGAATATATTTCCGGTGGAAATAGAACCGGCTGAAATTTCCAGAGACCCAGCGTCCAATTTATCGTTTAACATTTTTCTATTTCAAACCGGCGTTAACCGATGTCGAAGAAAATAGAGTAGATGAAATTTGGAACAGTTGGCGTCCGAAACGATTCTGAAGCTTTAATCCTGACATAGACGCGGCATTTCTACACTCCATCGAAAGAAAATGATAGATTTGTTATTCTAAAATTAAGAATACCGAAATATTCGATGAAACTAATTTTCCATCAACGAAATATCCTCGTCGTGAAGGCGATAAAATAAAATTTCGTTAAGTCCCCTCCTCTCCAGTCAACGATTACACGGTACCGGGAAAATCGATTGGATATCTTGTTATCGAACGAGACCGAAGGATCATTGTCTGGGACGAAAATTGGCCGTGATTAAATTATCCGGATAATCGGTAATGCGGACGCGAGATTTGAAACTCGTGGAAAATTATTCTCGTCGAAATGTCAGCCGTGCCGGGTTCCTTGCCGAAAAGCGTGGGAGGACGAAAAGGGAAGAGCTTGGAACGGTCGAAAAGTCGTGCGAAACAATCGGCGGGAGAAAAAGGAAATTGCATCGAATTCCTAGAGAATGGCACTTTTTTTCCCCCGCCGGCCCTCCCCTTCTTTTGTTCCTTTCCTTTTCGAGAAACGGTACTAGTACAAATACAAGTTGGACGCAGCGAACCGTGAGCGTCTTTCTTCGTGATTTCATTCCACGGAGCGGCGCATTAATTGCATTTTTCGATGAGGGAGAATGCATTTTCCGTCCGTCGCGAAAGAATAGCGCTCAATCGTTGGAAAGCTTTTTTCCCCTCGCAGCTAAAAGATTTTTTTATCCAATTAATTCGTGCCCGAGCGAGCCCCGCGCGTACAACGATGAGCCTGCTGCTCCTTTGAATTTTCAGGATGTTCAAGTTGAATAAAATGTGATCGGGGGGCCCGGTCTGCTTTGTCCTCAAAAGCTGCTATCACGCTGCCGCGTAATTTTCTTCGGCGGTTGTTAATCTGATAGCCACGCGTGCGAATATCCACGGGATTCGCTTTGTCGGATAAAGGAAATTCCTTTCTCCCCCTTTTTTTTCTCTCTCTCCCTTTTCCTTGCCTATTCCCCTTTCCCAACGCGGTTCTTTATTGATTAATTAACGGAGGGACGTTTGATGAGTGCGAGAACTTTCTAATGCGATATCTGGGCAATAACGAGGATTGATTGTTGGTCGAGAATGTGATTTTCAAGAATTAAACGATACAGTAGAATGGATTTTTGGGTTAATTTTCAGTTTTCCGATGATTGGGATGTATGTGGCAGAATACGTTGACTTGTACTACTGAAAATCTTCGACTTATTATTCTGCTTCACTACTGAAGTCTATTTAACATATTTTATGGTACGTTTAATTTTACTCCGTGTTCATATTGGAATTAGAGATACACGAGACACCGAAAATTCAAGATAAATATTAATTAACTGTTTAAAAAAAAAATTGTAACTAGATTTGTTCTTATTGCGAAACAATGCTTCTCGTTGGAATTGTTTATCTCGGATCGAAATGTAAATCATCACGAACGATGTACAAATAATATTGCGTGACGAGTTGATATTTCAGGAAATAATTAAACCGCGATCCGATTCGAATTCCCACTTTTCCTTTCGCTTCTATCGCGAAGTTACTGTTGCGTCGGGGAATGAACGAAAAAAGAAATAGCGAAAGGGGGGAAAAAAGCGGGAAATTCTTCTTGACATAATTTTATTTAACGGCAGCATCTTTCTAAAGCCGTCGGTATAATGTTTCGAGGCTTCCTTAGGGCAGCAGCCTGGAATAAATCTCCAGTGAAACTCGAATCTAACGATGTTTTCCATCGAAATACGTACGCTTAAATGCTGCACTCGATTCACTGGCTCTGCATTATTTTCCATCGAATGCGCCAGTTCCTTCTCTAAAATAAATTCACCGTTGCTGAGTTTACCCCGGTAGCTCGTCAATTGTTCCCTGTATAAACTAACAGCTTGAAAATTGTCCGTTTATTTTCTTTCTTTACCCTCGATCGAAATGCTCGAATAAACCAGCCCAACAGCCATAATCGAGCGAGTTTAATCGATCCTGTGCAGCAATTTCTAAGCCTCTCTTTACTTTTTCATCGACAAAATTTCGGACGCCTATAGAAGGGATTAAAACTGGCACACTGTCAGGATAAAACTCTGGATTCACGAAAAGTCATTTTCTGAATGGTATTAATCTTCGATCCTCGAAGAGTATCTCGTAAGAAATGGAAATAACAATTCTTCCTATTGATAAATAATAAAAATGAAATACGTACGAGAATAAAAAAATTTCGTACAACTGCGAACGCTAATTTTATGGATATTTTCCTATATTTTTATAACAGAAGGTACCTTGTCTTCGAAATATCTATCACCATGTACTTTGCCGCAAAGGCGACAAAGAAGGAAGAAAAGATATTTCCGATAGCTTCTTCCCGGAAGGAGGAGCGTAAGGAAGCAAGTTTGACGTTTCTTTTCATCCTCTTTCCGCGAACTCAAACTAAAACTAATCACGGTCCTCCGCAAACGCTAAATTTAACATCTCCTTTCATCTTCTGCTCGCGAACTCAAACTTAAACTAATCACGGCCCACCACAAACACCGGACAAAACCACCGATAACCAACCGATCCGTCGAGGTATCCCTGCGAGAGAAAAAAAAGGACGTTTCGAGACAAATTCAGTCGACCGAGTGGCACTTCTTAGATTTTCATCGCGGTGTATCTTGATTGAATTCCCGGACCCGGGGAAATAAGTACGTATCTCTATCGGGAATCCGGCGAACGAGCTTCCAAATTGAACAATCCGTCGACGAACCTCAAAATCGAGGAACCAATCGACAGAGGGTCGGAGCCGATGCCATAGAAACCCGGGACGAAAGTGATCCGTAGGAAAAACATTCATTCGCCGCGTGCAGCCTCGATGGTCAACGATACGTCGGTATCGGAAACCACTTTATACTCTGCATAGGATTGCGGCGTTGGGCGCGGAATGGAACGAGGTCGGAGCCAATTAAGATCGTTCAATCGGCGGAAACAGAATCAAAATATATGGTCTGGGTCAAAAAGCGGGCGGGGTTTCGCGTCGTCCGTATCGCTGAAAGATTACGCAATTGACACATATTCCGGGGGGCTAAATTTTTCTCGGCATGTGTCGGCTTTTCATTACACCATCCCGCATGGGATCGCATCGTAGTCTCGATTGTAGTCGTTGTCGCGTTTTATTTCATCTTTCAACTGCTCGATATACGCGAACGAGATATCTCGTTACCATGGATAAATTTAGGAGTATTTTCAAATGGGATTTTTGTGAAGCTTCGATTAGATACACAAGGTGGATATTGGTATTTATAGAATGTCAATCTTTGATACGTCGTTACCGTGGATAAATTTAGGAGTATCTTCAAATGGGATTTTTGTGAAGCTTCGATTAGATACACAAGGTGGATATTGGTATTTATAGAATGTCAATCTTTGATACGTCGTTACCGTGGATAAATTTAGGAGTATCTTCAAATGGGATTTTTGTGAAGCTTCGATTAGATACACAAGGTGGATATTGGTATTTATAGAATGTCAATCTTTGATACGTCGTTACCGTGGATAAATTTAGGAGTATCTTCAAATGGGATTTTTGTGAAGCTTCGATTAGATACACAAGGTGGATATTGGTATTTATAGAATGTCAATCTTTGATACGTCGTTACCGTGGATAAATTTAGGAGTATCTTCAAATGGGATTTTTGTGAAGCTTCGATTAGATACACAAGGTGGATATTGGTATTTATAGAATGTCAATCTTTGATACGTCGTTACCGTGGATAAATTTAGGAGTATCTTCAAATGGGATTTTTGTGAAGCTTCGATTAGATACACAAGGTGGATATTGGTATTTATAGAATGTCAATCTTTGATACGTCGTTACCGTGGATAAATTTAGGAGTATCTTCAAATGGGATTTTTGTGAAGCTTCGATTAGATACACAAGGTGGATATTGGTATTTATAGAATGTCAATCTTTGATACGTCGTTACCGTGGATAAATTTAGGAGTATCTTCAAATGGGATTTTTGTAATGCTTCGATTAGATACACAGGTGGATATTGATATTTATAGAACGTCAATAGAGTTTGTGGAATCTAGTTGTCGAGATTCGGTAGAATTTTTTGAATTATGAGTCGCAATGACTGTCAGAATGTTCTCTGAAGCAGTTGTAAAATTTGTTTTTAAGATTCTTCTCACAACAAACTTTGTAATATTACTGTTAGATCATTAAGGAGTGAAACTATTAGAAGATTGTTAGATATTATACCGAGTTCCTTTTATTTAAGAATTCAACGAATTGATAGTTTGAAAGATCAATTGTATTCTTTTCTGTCGTAAAATTTCTGCAAGAAAAATCTGCACGTGCCTGATATTACGAGAATCAATGTTTATCATCGCGGAAATATATTTTCAAGTAATATCTCTCCCTCTTCCAGTCTTTTGACCTTGAAAATGGTAATTAGTACTAGCAAGACACAAATTTCCCTCTTCCTCGCAACATCTCGATACCAATTAACGTATCATCCTATCTCCAGAGACTCGAAAACCGTAAGAGAGCAGCGCTTTGCTATTAAATTCAGCTAACTGCATGAAAGTTACTCGTTAGCCTTAAATTCGTAACTAGTCGTAAAAACGTCCTCTACGTAAAGGCACATGAGTTATAATTTCGCTAAATAAGCTGTATCAACGATCAAAGAGGATCTTCTTCCAAAAGTCGTGACCTCCGAAATATCTCGAAAACTTCCAAAAAAGTTTCCATGAAATTCTCGATGAGATCGAAGAAGAATTTCGCGATGGCGAGCGGAAACGCTGGAACATAGCTTCTCAGGAGCTTTGGATACCAAATTACGACGAGATTGGTAATTTGTAGACCCGGCACGATCGCCTTAGCCGTATGTTCCGTTGGATTTATCCTCGTTATCATAATCGGCGCGCTCCTAGGGCGTCTAATATCTCGCGCGTTACGTTCGTTCGCCGTTTAAGCGGATTTCTTCCTTTTCCTTCCACAATTCTTTCCTTCCCTTTTCTTTTCTTTCTCCTCCTTTTTCTTTCTCTCCATCTTTCGCGAAAATTGCGGAAGTAATTTAAATTGGATCACGCGTGTCGAGTGATTTCGGTGCAGCTAACGATGGATCATGTGAGAAACAGCAAACGTGGTAAAAATCTATAAAATTAAACTATAAAATCGACGAATTTTTTCGTCAAGGAACTAGATTTTTATCTATCTCTTTTGAAATTACAAAATTTTTTTAATTCCAAAGGCCTGGGAAAGTACGATATTTGTTGCTTTCATTTTCCTTTGTGTTTTTTTAATTTTTCATTGTTACTATTTAAATCATGGAATTGTCGAGAATTAGAGGTTATTTGCAGTGCGATATTTCTTAATTGTGGCCTTTAATGATGTTTCAGATGAATACAGATTTAATTTTGTCAAATTTTATATAATTAGAATTTTGTTGGTTAATTAATAATAATTCTAGCGTAATGGCAGTCTAATAAAGTACAATAGAGCACTGATGACCAAGTAAAGTGAAATTAAGGAAAAGTCAGTGCTATTCAATTTTCAAATCACGCGATAGCTTGCGAGTTATAAAATGTTGATTATAAATCGCGTTATAATTTAATCACGATATAAATATTTTTGCTACATAATTATGATATATTAATATTTATTGATTCTCGCAACAGGCAAGGAATAACAATACGTTGAAATAGGAGTCGATTAAATATTCGTCGAGATTAATATTCCGTTAACGAGATCCTTGAATATGAATTTATGAATACACAATATATTCGTAGTATTTATGCTCATTTTCTGCACATTATATGTCCACGTGTCGCGTTTCTTCTGTTTCACTGAGTATCCATTTCATGTCATTTCACAATAACTTCATAGTCGCGCTTATCTGGATTTGCACGCGTCCCAACATAAATATTTATGACGCGTCGTTGTTTCTCTTTTTCTTTTTTTTTTTTTTCTTTTTATGTATTTCTATGTTTGACGCAAACGGTAGGTCAAATCACGCGGAATCGTTCTTTACCTGTTCCCAGTTTTATGGACGATTTTATATTTAATTCATTTTATTCGATTTCCAATATTACCTCAAACATTGATAAAAGTGATCAAATTAAACGTAACCGTAATTTCCGTGCAATTGTATGCGCAATATTTTAATGCTTCGGAGAAATACTTACGAAAGAGCGAATGCGTGGGAATGTTTTTTCCACGAAAACGAATGACAATGAACAATAATGTGAAGACAGCGAACTATAGAATAAGAAAGTGTTGAAATAACGAATGTTAAAGATTGTTGTACATAGCGATTACGAGAATAAAGTCAGTGAAACGTAGCTAATGTTATGTGTTGCAAAGTTTGTATTGCATAATCTCAATCCTTTTTTATTTTCTAATTGCATTATTATTATTATTACTGCAATCAATGACCTTGCCAATCTCGCTCCTACAATTTTTGGGAATTCGTTTGAGATCGGAACCCTTCTATAACACTTTTAATTCATTTCCTATTGTATCGAAGCTTAGAATAAATCCAAATCAAAGGAAAGTATTCCATATATAATTTTTGAGGGTTCGTTCGTAACCGGAACCTTTCTATAACACGATTAATTCATTTTCTATTCTATCGAAGCTTAGAATAAATCCAAATCAAAGGAAAGTGTTTCATATATATTATATACAAGAGCAACGAAATATTGGTTAAATCCTTGCCTCTCAGTATGCATCGTGAAATACTAAACACCTTGATTGTGCAATAAAGGGCACATTCTGCTTCTGTACACTTTATTACACTATATAATTGCTTAACGATTTCGAGTATATGGATCTCTTATATAACAAGTGTTCGCGTTCTAGTTTAATTGTTTCCTGTGACGTAGATGTGTTATATTTGAGCTCTGTTTGCGTTCTGTTCGAATTCTGACTGATTTCTGTGATGTCTCGCCGTGTTCTGTCTCGCGTCACCTCGGGTTTTTCGTGATTGATTAAGGTCGGATGTTGGTAGAGGAAAAATACCGTTTTCCGATTGGAGATTGGTGTATCGGAAGGAGTTTAGATTCGAGGAGTGGCAAACTGTCAAGAAAGTTGCTTCTGACACTGTTTTCAGTCTTCAATGGCGCGATTTACAAGCAGAGGTCCGTTTCGGTGGGTCTGATCTGTTGATTATCTGATGTTTATAACTGTTATGTACTTTTGTATTTAACCCTTTGCACTCCAGTGTCCCCTCTCAGGGGACATTAAAGTTTATTAGCGATTAAGGGATAATAACTTATTCCAGCGCAATTTTCTGAGCAATGTATGATTCCCTGAAATTTTCTCTGGAAATGACAGAAGAAATGAAGTCAAGATATAGTAAAATTACTAAGATATATAAAACAACTGATTTTCGGGAGCCGAAAACATGTCCATCTACATGTTCTCGATGTGTGAGAAAGAAAACGGGATTATATTGTCTGTTTTGACAGAAAAGCACTTGGTGAAAGGCGTTAAACAACTTACTATTCTTAAACGTGCGCAAATCGGCTTTCAGTGCATATTGAAGAGTTCATCAAATTTTACGAAATTATGAAAAATAAAATAGTGATTTTTTTTGCAAATACATATTTCTAGATATTAACAAATTTATATAAGTCTAAAGAAACTATACCAAATAATATGAAAATTCATAAAAGTGGCGCTGCGAAACTGGTAGCTAACGTCCAAAATGCTTCAGATTGCAAATTATGTATTAGTATATGGTGATGTACGTCTAACCTTCGTTGTTACCGTTGCAACATATGAATGTTACACGAGTTGTTAATACATTTTCGTTTTAATCTCAAATTTTCTTAATACTGCAATAATCAATTACGAAAATTCACGAATAATAAGTACAGGATTTCGTTTCGCAAATTTTTCCATGCAACCTATCAACTGACATTTTAAATATCACAAATCACATACGCGAATAAAGTTACGCAATTAGCTGTCCAAACATTTCGATACGTGCTCGTGGATTTCAATACCCGGATACACGTGGTTTACAATCCGTATACTTCGATACACGTGTTCTCGTGCACTTGAGTGTCCGTGTATTATACGGAACACGAACTTCAACACGGATATGTTAACTACACGTGTACTTGAAACACGCGTGGAACGGAAATCGAGATTTCCGTGTTCTATCGAAACCGTGTTCTCGAAATGTCGCACGAGTTCGTAACCGCGAGAACTATGGCGAGCGTTACGTGCTTTTTAAATTATACAGTCAGTGTATGCATGCTTGAAACGCATACTCGTGCTATTCGAAGCTTGTCCAAGTTAATACATAACCATTGTGATATGCATAGAAGTTGTTTCACAAGAATATCGTGTCGCAGGAGATTAATCGGAATTTTTCGAACATCTGAACCGTGTTGTAAGAGAGTTGGTTGAATTTACGGAGACGATATCGTCACCAATTAACAGAGAGACACTCGGAAGAGTTGGCATAAGCTAGAAGCATGGTTTGGAAGATAAGATCAGCCGAATATTCGCCATCGAGTTTGGTCTCGCGTGCAGCTACGAAATCCAGGCGAAACTGGCATTTGCGCTGTGACTTTTCTTTCCTCTTTTCTTCCTGCAGGTTCAGATAAAGCTGCAAATACTCGAATTCCTTCGAAAGTTTGGAAGTTGCACGTCGCAACGAATTCGCGCCCTTATCGCGAATTGTTTCGTTCCCATGGAGACAAATTATGGGACTTTGCGAGCGTTCTTTCGCTCCCGAATCATTTCCATTTCGCATTCTCGGTATCGGGATTCAGTGTGACGGAAGAATTTGTTGAACGTCTCGACCTTATGGTACGTTTTAACAATGTACGTACGAGTTAAAGTCGGATTCGCGTTCGATTGACCTACACGAGGCCTGCAATCAGCTTTCTCATATCTAAATCGCTATGAGTTGTTTAAAAAAATATACCAGGAACAAGGACATCACGCCTACTTTCTTTCCAGTGACCTTCTTAACGTAACCTTGCAGAAGGTAACATTAAATGCAAAGTTAAGTGTATCAGTTGCAAGAGATCTTTGATGAATTGAAGAAATATGGACAAAATGGAAGCAAGAAATAGAGTCATTATGACGAATAAATTAATATTGTAATTCTTTTTAATTCTTTAATTGACGAATTAATTCGTCGTTAGAATATAAATAAAATTATGGTATTTTAAAAGTTAGTTACTGTTTTTTCAAAAAGAGAGACGAAGGAAGAAACAATTAAAAACGTATGTAAANTTTTTTTCAAAAGGAGAGACGAAGGAAGAAACAATTAAAAACGTATGTAAATTTATTTATTTATTTTCTTATTAAGTGTATTAGTGAAAAAGAAACTGAATCATAAATTTCAAAGGATTAATATTTGTTATTTTATTGTCCTCATAATGACACGATATTTTTAAAACATCCTTCGTCTAAATATACGAAGAAAGTATATCTCGATCATTAATCCCTTAATTTCAGATACTTCTATCGCCAAAAATATTATTTTCCACTATTAAATATTAACCCCAAGTCTCACACGAATAATTATACCGATAATCACGAAACTGGCTGGAGTCACGTATTTTTTTTCGAGCAGCTGAAAGTATCGCATTTGAATAAATTACTAAATATGCGCAAAAATTAATTATATCTCAATTTTCCGGCACCGTGTAAAAATTCCGTGTAAAACAAGCGATAAATCCATTCGTTCCAAATATTTAACTTACGGTTACTCTTAATTCGTAATTAACGTACACGATCGGATTCCAGTAGACAATTTGAATAAACAGACGATTAATCTCTTGCGTGCATGCGAACGACTCGTGTTCGCATGTACCAAGTTCATCTATTTTTCACTCCGTGCATTGTTTAAACTTGAGATTAAACCGGCACACTTTTCGCGACACGTTTATGGCCAAAGGTTGCAATGCATCGCGAAGATCTTCGGCCTTAGCTCTATGCATTCATAATAAAATGACCTTCGACGATGGCGTGAATAAATTTCCAGCGATTCGATCCACGCGAACAGCTTGAGGAACGTCGAAGATATCGCGCGGCTTGAAATTTCGCGGAGGATTAATAAATAGGAAAATTCGGCTGGACGAACCGTGGACGAAAAATTATCCAACGATTTATCACCGCCTGGAATTCCGAATAATGAACATACCGCGTTTAAATTTTAATTCTGCCACGATGCGCCGGTGAAATTTTATTCGATGAATAATTTCCAAGCTTTCATCGGCGGAATCGGATTTGCGCGGATTTACTTTTTGACTTCGGGAAAAACGCTAGGAAATTGTATCCTAATTTTGTTTCCATCCGCGCGATTCTCCGGCCGGCTATGAAGCTCGACGAGAGAAGACAAGCGGTGAAATTAAATTTGTTCCAAGCCCCGAAACGCAGCAATGCATTACCGGAATCGATGTAATTTGTTTTCGGCCCGATTATTCGAATCAATTTGTATTTCTCGTCACCGATTGTTTATGCTCGCGTATTGCAAATCCTGTGCATAAATTGCACCTGCTAAATCGTTGCTTTCCGCTTGTTCTACGTTGCTTTTAAATTTATTATTAAAAGGTGAAATTTAAGGCTTGATACTTTCAAAATATCCTCCAAATTTTTGTCAATAACTATTTAAATTTTGCTCCGATTTTATGTTCAATTTTCTTTATCCAATCATTTTCTGAAACACCGATTTCTCTATAATTTTCATCGTAACGCAGTATCGAGCAAGATAATTTATTATATGATAAAAAGGAAAGAAAATAGAGGGATTTTTTTACCAATTTTTGTAAAATAATTTATTCCTCGAAGAGTTAATAAACTTGTCAGGTATTGAACGCTATTTCGATTTGCATTTTTATTATTTTAGAAGTGACTCTTGTTGTAGAAAGTCAAAGCAAGAAGCCTTTGGAATTGCAGCTCGAATCCGAGTCAAACGTATCTTGGAAAATAAAACTGTCGTCTGAAGGATATTAAAACCATTTGTGGAAGTCTAAGATTTACGAGGAAAAACGTCAAGCGTACAATGTCTGTCATGTATTGAGCGTATAATAGTATTCTTGAATGCCATTGAAATGAAAAATAAGAGCGTCGTTAGTCGTGTTTGAAGTTGAAATTAAGCACAATAATTTTATCACGTTTAGTCGTTAGATTTTTATATACATTTGGCTATGCAAATATCTACGTGTTCCACGTATCATTTGAAATTTTATTCTCGATACTTTTAATTAAACATAGAATTAATAGAGTGCAATTAGAATATTTCAATTATTTTGGATACGATTTCGTTGCAGAATGCAACGGATATTGCATTCTACCATATCAAAGTCCAATTAGATTTCCATTATTTAAAATACAAGGAATAATATCGATGGGAAATGGCGAAGAACTTAATTCTACGTGTGTCTGAATATTTCTGTGACTAAAAATGACTTTCGTCTAAAAATGCTGACACAAAGTACAATTAAAATACTTTTACTACATAAAGTATAATTTATGGTAGTAATGAAAAATTTCAAACAACTATCTCACCTATGTCCAAATATTTTCGTAACTCGTTTGTAGTGTACTAGCAAATGTATCTGTGTATATAACGTTTATTTTCTACGTATAACGGATTACATCCCTTAAAAATCTAATAAAAGTCTTTTATGCGAAATTAGCGCGTACCTTTGATGAATGCTGCTTAATCCGGAATAATATTTTTTAAAATGAGCATATTTTAAACATTCTCTTTTAACGTAAATTGTTATTCCGCGAAATTTCATTATGCATGTATCATCCTTTGATACTCTTTAATAATCATTATTTTTTCATGCGAGTTGCACTTTTCGAAAAATCCACGTATTATTCGTTCGCTGAAAAGAGAAATATTCTCAAAAAGATCCCGCGCTGGAACATCGAAAGCAACAACGTTATTACTCGTCCATGGTTTTTTGGCAATTGAATGCCATCAGATTGATGACAGGAACGCGGCAAATTCCGGCTTTAATTTGCACCAGAAAAATTATTAAAGTCTTTGCGGAACTTTATACGCGGATTAATATCCAGTAGCGTAAGATGTACGAGCTGAGTATATTAAAAATTCCTGTCGGCTGCACACGATAATTAATTAAATTGAATAACCTTGCGTAAATGTCTTCATATGCGATGTTCCAGCGTACAGAAGATTGGAGCAAAACTGCACTCGAGTTTAAAGATATCGCCTGCACTTCCAAGAATTATTATTTCTAATTTGTAATAAAAATAAAAAAAAAGAAAGAAAATAGAGATTTGCAAACGTTGTAATTTAAGAATTCGCGGAAATTTTAAGTGAAACTAATTTACATTGTAATTTTTTTTGTATTTGTATGCAAATTTTAGAATTGATTAATCACGCGATTATCCTAGGAAAAAAATTGTGATGAAAATTAGAAAAAGATTACAATTTTCTTACTCTATTGACTGAAATCGATGATTCAAGATTCCCATGAAAATTTATCTGTCCTTCATTTCGGTTAATTGCATCAGTCTATCGAATAACTCATTTTCGTATCGAAATTATTTTTGGATATCTATAAATAGCGTTAAAATTGTAGAATAATTTATACACTGTCGCATCTATTAAGAAATTTCCATTTCACCGGCAGAGCTATATGCATAACTACCTTAAAGGCTCTTTCCTTTTATCCGAAAGAATATTAGCGTCCAAAATTGCCGGGGGATCGAATTTATAAACATTTACCGATGCCGCGCCGCCATCAAGCTGCATTTACATTTAATTAAACCCTCCCTTATCGAAATTAAAACTCCCGCTAGCCCGGCGTTCGCATAAAATTTTCCTAATTACAGTTCGCCGCGCAGCTTCTGGAAAAACCGAATGCTCCGTTTATCGAGGCACTAATCTCGCCTAACGTTTCGACGAAACTCCCCCGGCCTCGTAATAAAATCCTCCTAACGGAAGGCAGAGGAGATAATGGAACAGGGAGAAATGGAAAACAATAAAAGCGTGTCGCCGGAGAAGTAGAAAACATTGTCTACCACTTGAGACGAGTTTTCTGGACCACGATGGTTGCTTAGGATCCTTGCCGCGGATCTCGGCTTTTTATGAATTTCCCTTCGTATATCTCCTCTGCTGGCCGAGAGTTAGAAACCGTCCTGGAACTACGCTATCGTAAAGCCCGCTCCCAGCTATCTCGACCCTGTAACGTCTGCGAATTTATTCCCTGTAATTCGAGTTTCCGCAACCCGCTGAAAAAAGTATCGCTGATTACGCGTTTGTCGATGAAAAGTTTCATCGACTGGTCGATTTACCGAATTATCTATCGTTGCATCGATACTGAAGTGTTTGATTATATTTTTTGGTGTATAAATCTTAATCGAACTTCATTTGCTGTATATTTTTATCAGTGTAATATAGTTCTTCGCTATTTAAATTTAACTTTGAATAGGTTACAAAGGAGGAGTTAAGAATTCAGGTTCGCTGATCCTTAGAAAGATCCTATTTAGTTGATCATGTTTAACCCATTTGCATCATTGTTCTAAAAATTTCAGGCCTTTGATTAAAATTAAGTGTAACAAACAAATTCTTGNCGTAACCTAAAATAAAATCATTTTATACCATGGTGTAAAGTAAATATTTATTTTTTTTTTTTTTAGGTAGTTGCATAGTAAATAAATTTGAAATAGATAAGTAATAATTATTGAATGCGAATTATTCCGCTTAATGATGCAAATGGGTTAACACTAGAACTACCGACCTATGATGAGTAGCTAAATATATTTGTCACGAATGAAGATAATTGCAGTGGTACCAGGAAGATGAATAACTGTAAATAATTGTGTTTCGATCTGAATCAAAGTAGACAGAAATTTTGTCAAAAGCAGTTTGTATGTTCTCAGAAATTGTAGAAATGAAATATCTTGAAAGAATCATTTTGAACTCTTTGCTAGTTCTAGTGTTAAAAATCTATTCTTGTAAATTTAGAGATTTCTACATTTCGGACCATAGTTGTATTCCTTGGTAATAAACACTTGCTTTCTGATTTTTAAATTTTATATAAGCAGGACTGCCTGAATCGTGTCAACGTGTGTTCCAAACCTACTCGCATATGATGTCATACAAGTCCTACAATTTTAGCCGTTTTCTGCTAAAGAAATTCAGGAATATTCTTGAGACACGAATAAACGAGTTGCGGTGAAGTTCGTGTAGAAATGTCTGACGGTTTCTTCGGGAAAAATTTTCAAAGTCGCGGTTCTTTACGGCGCGAATTTGCAAGGGACACTCTCGATCCGAATTTAACGGCAGTGCTATTGTTTGCGAGGCCAAAAACCAAAGAGAACGTTGAAGAGAAATAGAATTGAACAAATATTAATAAGAACTAAGGAGTAATAGGTGTACAGTAATAAATTGTCCAATTTATGAATTTTCTAAAAATTTATAGCGTATTTAATTTGACAAACAAGCGGTTATTTCATTATTTTCCCGTATCTTTTCGTAACAAACCGTCATCGTGAACTGGTTTTACGACAAATACGAATTTTTGACGGATGCAGAGGAAACGAGGACCATAGAGGATAGCAAAGTGCAGAAGTCAGCAAGGTCACCAGAGTTGAGAGACCCTGGTCTGGACCCAGGAACAACGAAACAAAGAGCTTTGTCCGTCTCTCTCCGGAAATATTCTGCGATATCAATGACCCTCGTACAATTTGCCCACTACCGACGAACGACCGATAATTTCTCAGGGCTCGGTATCGCGAATGAGGGAAACGTTTCTACACGATACTCCCTTCCACCACCTCCTCCCCTTCGCCGTTGTTGTGTTTTCACAGTAATAACGAGAAGTCCTCCGGCGGCCTCGCCCGCAGGGAATACATCAGCCTGGAAACGTCCTCTCGTTATCGCGGCGCGGCCGAATGAAATTTTTATAGAGAAATTCGCGGCCATTAATCTCGGCTCGTAATATTTCATCGGTTCGACGAGCGTTCCGCAATTTCTTCCAACGAAGGACCAGCCAGCCAGCGGGTCTAACGTTTCAATAATTCGCCAAGCTTCCTCCGGGCTCCTACGTTCCAATGGATAAAGAAACCGGAGAACGAGGACGACGCGAATGTACAGGGTGTTGGAAAAAGAGGGCCCGAGGATTCATGTATGGTTCCTGTATTTTTAACACTAGGTTTACGGACGTTTTTACCTATCTTTATGGAGACCCGTCAGATTTACGGGTAAAGAAAACTACGTATTTTCTTAAAAGATAAGACCATGAGTTCAATTTGAAAATAATTACGATATTGACAAACTTAATGTAAGTTGATTAAATCTATTAACCCTTTGCACTCGAGAGGTGACCATCAGTCACCATTTAATAAAATTTGGAAACCGATATTAGATAATGTAATAGTATATTACATCAATACATCAATACGATGTATTGGAATTAAATAATTCCATGCGTTAATCATTATACGATTTTCTATTTACTTTTTTTAAAAANCATTTAATAAAATTTGGAAACCGATATTAGATAATGTAATAGTATATTGATAGTATAATAGTGTGCGATGTATTGGAATGAAATAATTCCATGCGTTAATCATTATACGATTTTCTATTTACTTTTTTTAAAAAATATCATCGGCTTTGTGGTAGAAAATCTTTAAATTCCTATTCTTCTGCTGCGAAAAAATCGTCGAGTGCAAAGGGTTAATATTGTATAATTGGAGCAACTCACCCGTCAAATTTCCAAAATTTGGAAATAGTTACTTTAATTCGTTTAGCAGCTTTCAGCTATTCGAATAATATTTTTCTATTTTCCTTTCGTTGTCGTAACTTTGCCATTGTTTATAGTTGATACCTTAAATATATCGAGATTATTAAATAATCATGAAGAAATAAATTCAGGAAATTCTAGTTAACTCGTGACTATAGGAATATTAATCTAATAGGCCTTTAAACTAATTTTGATTGATCTATGTTAACACGTTGCCGCAAATGACGGCTATAGCCGTCCGATCTTTGCTGATATGTAGGCAAATAACGGCTATAGTCGTCGTGCACATTTTAATCAATTAAAAAAAGAAATGTTAGTTAGTACGAAGTGTAAAAATAATATGAGCAAATGATGGTTATAGTCGTCAAGAGTTTTTTTTGGAAAAACTGTGGTCAAATGTGATGATTTTCACTTCCAAACGTACAACTTAACATAAGCAATTGAAAAAAAATGTTTCTGAGTACGATTGTCAAATTAAAAATGTACGGCAACGTGTTAATTAAACATTTTCTACTCTTCTCTGTAATCTGTACACTATAATACTTAGGTCATTATCTCACGTAATTACACGACACCCGTTTCGTATGACTAAAATAAATTAATTCAGGAAAGAAAAAGAAATAATAGAAACAGTTTGAGAAATTACCAAACGATTTAGACTCGTCATAACAAACTTTGAAATTGAACCTAGAGGTAAAATTTCCGAGCCTTCGTTTTCTGACACCCTGTATGAAGAAGATGGTCCAACATTCGTCTGTCCTCGTCGCCATGGGTAACAATCGGATCGATCCTCGCGTGTCTGGCGCGGAATTAATAAGCTGAAATAAGTAATGAGTGTAGTTTCAACGGAGTTACTCGGTGTTGCTGAGAGGGAGACGTGTAGGAACGAACAATGTTATCGGAGAAGCTGTCAGACTTCTCCGATGTCGTATTTATATACACTGGTGCATGCGACTCGACTCTGTTATTTAGGGACGGAGACGATTGGTAATTCCCGAATCGACATCTCGAAGGATACCCGTAAAGTTCGAGATCGACGGTCTACCGATTGGAGATTTATTTTAATGAATCGTTAAATCGAGATTTCACGGTGAGCCCGAGGTTCATTCATTCATTCGTCAGGGGTATTGTACAATCTGTGAATAACCGATTGCGTCAACCTTGTCAGCTATTAGGATCTTTATTCGATGAATCGTCGAGAGGTCAGTGACCACGAGGAAAATCCGTTGGTTGACCAGTCTCTTCTGAATTTCTAACGAGTCTTTAAAGTAAATGGATGATAAATACATGCTAACCAAACCAAATTATTCATTGGAGCTCTCGGTTTGAGATGCAAGTTTCGGAGGCTCCGGAATTATTTATTTAGTGACCTAGGATTTCGGTCATCGCTTTCTTATTGAACGTCCTGGCTTCACCGTACTGTACACTCGAATATTCGTTTTAAACGTCTATATATAATTACTTGTTGAAACACCTGAAATACCAAATGATATTTCGCTGTGATAATTATTTCGGACGATTTCAGAGGGTTCTATAAATGCCGCGTAGAGTTTTTAGTTGGTATTAAAACCTTTTCGGGAAACTATTTGCACGGGCATTTCCCGCGAGTTGTCGTTGAGTTATTAACTCGGAAAGTTAATGCAGCTCAATTAGTATCCGAGAAAGTATCAGAACGCACTTTCGAAACAGTTCAGTTAGACGTATTTTCACTGACTAGTTACGTCGCAGTTTCGCAGTTAGTTTCCCCTCTAAATCTCCCAAGAAAAGATTTATCACTATAGCGTTACTTCCTAGTTAGTCGCTCTACCAGCCTGGCGAAGACGTATTTCTCGCGTATAATAAATCCAGAGATAATTTTCAGTATAAAATCGTTGGGTTTCCTACTGTTTCGTCCCGTCTTATGAAAGGAAGCATATTATCTCACTAGCTGTACTTTTCTATCGCAATTTGCGAATACGCGAACTTGATAGCTCTTAGTGTACGGCTAATATTCGTTGGAAAATTGTATTGCTATTGAATTGAAATTTTTACGTATGGGTATTGCTTTCATCGCGAGTTACTTTGCGATATTAAGTCGAGTAGTATTTCCTATTCGACTAATGAAAATTTGGTTTCTGCTGAGTATCACGTTAGGCGTGAACGATAAAACGTATAATAAACTACGGATATAAAAATTCTCCGTTCCAGAGTCTTCTGCATATTTATTCTGTCTCTTATACCAGTCTTCAACCCATCGACCTACTTTAATCCAGAAAACTGTAATTATTAAAAAGCTTCTGTCTTGAATTAATTAACTAATTCTTGAGAGGCTATATATAGTACTATCTCTTTGTCTGTCTCATAAATACAACATACCAGTGCATAATACTAAACGTATTTTAATCATATAATGTGACAAAATCAACAGGTATAACAAGTTAATCCTACTAAGTATTTAACAACTTTGGATTGCTGTAGATCTCGGTACAACGAAACCACGGGTTTTAACCTAACGTCGTTAGAAGGAGAGAATCTTTCTCTTTAAAACGCTTTTTGTTTCATTTAGATAGGATTTTTCGTTGCTGAGATATCGCGATTTGAAGAGGAACGTGATTTTGATTGTCCGCGTATAGCTGTCTCACTCGCACAGTCGGATCTCTCACTCGCGCGAAACAGCTGACCACCCCCACTCCTGCCGCCGTTGCGCTGGTCAGTGACGAATGTGTGTCAGCGTTTTTCTCTATTACTATTAGTCGCGTCGTGCGCATTTCCGAGAAGAAAACTGGGTCACTGGGAATTTCGGCCACCATCAGTCGCGCTCCTCGCGCCGGGCGTTGCATACGCACACTTCCGAGCCCCGTATCTCGGCAACCGATCGAGATATCGGCACGAAACAAAATGCATTCTTCCAAGCATCCATCCCTTTATCTACCGAGTGGATTTTTTTGCAAAATTTCGCACTTCTTCTAATTTAATTTCGGGATAAACTTTCACCCGAATTTCGAAATAATCGATACTTTTATATGCGAAATTGATTATATATACTGATTATTGTAGGAATGGTCTTACTCAAAAATTGAAGACACACGATGTGTCGCATTCGTTTCCATTAAAATGAACTGAGATTATTTTTTGGCGATATAAGAATTGAAGAGTTCGATTGAATTCGTAGTTTTATTGTAATTAATTTTTTTAATTTGTAATATATTTGAAGCTTTTAGTGTCGAGAATACTTAACCAGTTTGACAAATTTATTAAGGTTTGGGATAAGGCTCGTTAAAACCAAAGGAAAAGTGAAATTTGCAAAATTGAAAAAGCAGAATATTATGAAATAAATAAAGAATAAAGCAATGCTAATTTTATTTTGATATTTCTTGAAAATCATTCGAATAACATCAATATAAAACGATATATCGTCGTTCGGCACTAAAAGGGTTAAAGAATCACCACTTTCGCTGTTCTGCGAAATTTTTAATAAAAAATTCGTATTAATCGGAGTACACGTTAAGTGGAATGATTCTAGCTGATGATAGTGATTACTAGGGCAGTTAGGATAACATATATAATACGGGAATTTGTTTGTTACAATTGTGCCGTCGACGAGGTGCTTTATGTTTAACTCGAAATCGTAGAACATCAACCGAATTACACACTTGTTCTATAACCGCTGTTTGTTATTCGTTATTTGCCTCGCAAGCATCGCGTCGATGTGCACTCGAAAGCGCTTACCGGCGCTGTAACCATTAACAAATTCGCGCATTTGAAATTTAATAGTTTCCGAAAGCCTCGTTACCGCTGCCGCTACATTTCCTATTTCAGAAAAAAAACTCTCCATTACGCGCTTCTGAAAGTTATAATGACCTGTCCCAACTGCAAACAGAATTACCTACAACGTGAAAAAAGAACATCATGCTACCTGTCATTACAAATAACACGTACTTCCATCGAGTCTCCTATCTCCAATTCCAAAGCAGAAAAAGGAAAACAAAAAGGTAAACAAAAAAATAAAGAAAGACGATCGATCGAACAGGATTACCTATAACGTGAAAAAAATCATGCTACCTGTCATTACGAATAACACGTACTTCCATCGGACTCTCCTATCTCCAATTCCAAAGCGGAAAAAAGAAACAAAATGTGTTACGCAAAGTACAAAGGCCGACGCTTGTAAATTCGATCGGCTCGTACTCTCAGTATTTTCACTCAATTTGAAATACCGAGCACCTTGTCGAGGTAATAAAGAAGTCTGTCACGTTTTATATACTTTATTACATTGTGGGTTCGTGTTGTATAAATATGTTCTGATGCGTTTATACGTATTCTATTCGCGTTATGATGCGTTCTGGTTGAAGTTTGGATTTAATCCTTCCACTGTCTGATTTCGTTCTCTTTTATTTCTCTGCGTTTTTTGGTATGTCTAGCCATGTTCGTCTTGATTGCTCATGAAAGGATGATAGTGGAGGAAAAGTGGAGGTTTTTTTATTAGTCGTGGGTGTACCGGAAGAACCCTTGGTTGAAAAGTGGGTAACTGTCAGATATATAGCATTTCGGAATTGTTTTGAAAGGACTTGTAATTTATGAGTAGATCTGTTCATCCTGTCGATGGATCTGTTGGGTCTGGTATTTGTCAGTCGATTGCTTTTCGTATTTATTTATTTAGTTATTTATATGGATTCGAGACCGATTGGACACTGTGTGTGCAATAACAGTAATTAGTTATATTATATTATATTATATTATATTTTGAGTAAACTAATCGTCGAAATAAGATTTCTCTTGAACTAATGAAATCTGTAATGTACAGGAAAACAAAATTTGGCATTGGTTTTACCGTGTACTAAATAATCAAAAAATTATCTGAAGCCTTTAATAAAACGTTGTAATAAGTTTTTCTCCAGGGTACCGTGTTCGAAAAAAATCGTCCTCTCGAATAGGTTAATCCGTAGAATAGACAGGAAGGCACGTCTAGCCTTCGTTTATCGCGGACGCAACAGAAAGGTAAACAAAAGAATAAAGAAAAACGATCGATTACTCCGTCTATATACGTGTGTGTAACCGGGACATTTCGGATTCTCGAGCTGACAGAAAAATTAACCGAGATAGTAGGAGAAAGAGGTGCAGGAAGTCCGTCTACCAGCGCGAGAGGGATTTTTCGGGCGCCGGTGGAAATTTATAAGCGGCGAACCAAAGGGTTTTTGCTCCACGCTGAAACGCTGTCCCCAAAGCAAACAGACGTCGAGTTATCACTCGGGACGCGTGACTTATTGTCGGCGGAAGACATCGGGAAAGGTATTCGTTCACGTTAGGGAACGTGCCCGGGAAGATTTTTCAGCCGTAACCAGAGCTCTCTTTACCGCGACGGATGCAGCTACGTGTATTTCGAATCTGACTCGATCCTCTTGCTCCACGGGATTCGTCTCTGCCGTTGTCCGTGACGCCGCGACGCGAAAGGCCACGCGACCCGGAAAATGAAACTGTTTCAATTTTTGGATGAGAAATGACAGCCAAGAGAATCGGTCGCGACTCTCTCGCGTGTAACGTCAGTCCTTAAGTTTCCTGGTGAATATAAGAGTCTTGGGGTATACAGGTGGTATTTATTAGGTCGTTCGGAAAGTCATTTCGTTTTTTTATCAACAGAGGACCTAATTGTTCTTTTTCACAGTCAACTTCACACTTCAGCTGTATAAAAAAAAAGACAAAAAAAGAATTGAAATTAATTCCCGAACGACTTAATAGATTTGGCGCAACAATGGGGATAAAAGGTGGTTCCTTTCAAATATTGCAGAATTTTGCTGCTTGACGAGTTTAAACTTTGGGTAGAAATGTTAGGTTGACAACGGAAATAAAGTCGTTTTAATAAATTATAGTGGTCTGTGGAAAATAATAATTAATAGCTCGAAATACTGACTTTCTTATATCCTATCACCCTTTGCACTCGACAGGTGACTCTCAGTCGCTATTTAATCAAATTCTTAAGATCGATATTAATTGATATATCAAATTTAAAATTACCCACCGATGCATGGAATGTCGCGATAAAATAATTCCATGTATTAATTTTCATAGGATTTCTTATTTACCGTTTTAAAAATATCGTTAACTTTATGGTAAATATCTTCAAATTACTATTTTTCGGTAACGAAAAAGTCTCCGAGTACGAAGGGTTAAACCTTATACTTCTTCTTCTTCTTCTTTTTCAATCGTACTTTTGTATCCTAAATATTTTAGCCCTTTGAGGATAAATGTCATAATATAATTTTGGATTTTTTAGAGTAAAATCTGCTTGGAATATAACGAAAAATAATTTTAGCATTGTCAACAATGTTGTACGTGTCTTTTAATTGAGAAAATTTCCTTCAATTTGTTATCTTTAATTATTTAGTATATACTCGATCTATTATTAACTTCGTTTCTCGTCTGCAAAGGACTAGATTCTTCCTTCATCAATCATGCTTTTCTAACGTATCCTAATAATTCTGCACTGATATATCTGTTCATCCGATCTCCTTGTACACGGTCTCCCATCTATCCGCACGCACTTGAAACTAAGATCACATACCCATTTGCTTTCTTATCGCTCTTAATATATCAGACATCCCCACATATGTATATGGGCACGAATCTATAATTTTGATACGAGTGACAAAAATGGAAGAGGAATTTTTAAAAAGATAAGTCTTACTATGTTTTAAGGATTCTCTATTAGTAGTTAGGATTCTCAATTGTTTAGGATTTTTCTATAAATAAATCCTCTTATAGGTTACTGTTTATTATAATTCGTTTTTGAAAAATGACTCAAGGGTTCCCATGCACTCATTTAAAATTAAAACCACCAGCAAAATTCACATATGCAAAAATTAATCTAGATTGATAGAATTAACAAATTGTTTGTAAGTGTAAGACGATGTTTTTTATTTTCGACGGCTGACTCTATATCTGGATTTATTTTGCTTCGTGAGAAACTGATAATTTGGATTAAATCCTAAAATGATATGAAAGTATGACGACCTTGCTGTCGGATTCTAAGGAAAACACTTGCCCTCAGTATAAAAACTGCTAAAATACGTGCGTGTAGTGTCCAGAAAAAATTAGAAAGCATATTTGCC
The DNA here is from genome assembly GCA_002201625.1 of Euglossa dilemma. Lineage (NCBI taxonomy): Eukaryota > Metazoa > Arthropoda > Insecta > Hymenoptera > Apidae > Euglossa > Euglossa dilemma. The sequence goes on from NIJG01000123.1 coordinate 8,684,255, forward strand.
ATCCATCCACAGAAACCTGCCAGTACAAAAACAAATCGAAAATATTAAAATATTATTTCCCTCTCTCAAAATTAATCAAATCGACATGAAGTCCTTTGTGATACCAGCTCTCCGATTGGTCGAATTTTATTATATAAAGATTACACGATCCATTCCGAAGTCACGCGATGCCTGTCACGAGCTTCTGAATTTTTTAAGCTTGAATTTTGTATCCGAAACAAATTTCTGCTTCTTGACACGAGACAGGAAATGAAAGCGCGGGAAGAAAATTGCGTTGCTGGAAAACAGATATCGAATTTCCCAGACAGTTCTACCGGAATTATTACGCGACTCTATAGAAATCCGTGACATTCCTAAAACCAGGGGGAAAAAATGCGGCGCAACGAAATCTTGTCTAGAATCACGAAATATGCAAACGTTTCGCGTTGCAAAATCGCGCGGTCCTTTTTTGCGCGGAATTTCTGCGCCGCGCCGATGGCGCGTGAATTATTGACGCGAGTGAATGCACGCGTCGCTGTTCGAAATGTCATCAGACGGCAAGTAGCGCGACAGGCTTTTCGCCGAAAAAAACTTTATTAACTGCGTAATGGAAATTAATAGTAAAATTGCCGCTCAAAGGGGAAGCATTATAGCCGGCTCTCAAATAAATTGGCCGGTGTCCGCTGCGAAAAGGCCCCGGCATAAAAGCCTTATTAACGTAATACTTGGGTATTAACAGGGGATCCAGCTGAAAATTTTAGGCCGCGTATTTCCCATAAAATCGACACGCGGTCAGGTTTTTCGGCAACGTTCTGGAAAGCTGTTGCAGGCAGACACTCGAATCGCGGCAGAATTTTTCATCGCTTTTCCGATACACTTTGCAACAAGTTTCGTCTATTAATTTTTTCAAAAATCCACTATTTCCTCGGTTCTCGTCGGTCTTTAACGAGGACCCAGAATCAATTTGATCCGTGGTAGGTTTTCTGTTAAATCGTTCCACGCTCTCCTTCTTTTCGATTATCATCGATCCACAAGTTGCATCTAGTTTCATTTCTCCCAATAAACTCGAGAAAAGTGAATGAGTGTATTTTATAAAATAAATACACGGTAGTTTTTAATTTTTTTCGTTTGAAATCTGTTTTAAATCAACGCTGAGTTTGCGAATATTAACTATTTGCATTTCACTAACGGTATTATCAATCCGCAGTTTGTATTTGATTTTATTTCTATCAATATGAGAGTATTTTATAAAGGAATTCATAGATATTCCTAATTTTTTTCTTTCCGAAACAAACTTTTAATTTAATTTGACTTAACATAAAGATATTCACAGTATTTCTGATATAGACTCCATATTTTTGTACCTGTGATCTTGTAATATATTTCTAATTTTCTTTTCGTATCGATCTTTCCTTCGTGAAAGTCTAATTATCGAGTATAAAAATTAAAAAATCCAATCTTTCGTGTTAAGAAAATTACACCGAACCCTTAAACGAACAAACGAAAGTCTAAAAAATTCCCTGTATAAATCAGGGCCGAAAAAAAGAAAGGAGGATATCATAAGAGAAGGGGTTGCCATTAAAATCATGCATTACGCATTTTCCCCATATCTTCCAATCCGGAAAAGTTATTTACGTGACCCGTTCCTCGTAACTCACCGGGCAGATGATTTTATGCAAGAAAATGCGTTCCTTCATCTCGCATATTTTTGCATTACTTTGGGCGATGCACGTTCTTTTAAATAACCTATTTGTATCTTCTAAAATGTTTCTCCTCCGCGTGTCGTCGTTTTTATTCCTCCTTCATTTTTTCCCTTCGCTGTTTCCTTCTTTTTTTTTTCCTTTCTTTTTTTCTCCTTTTCTCGTCGGTGTCCTGTAATATCTTCCCTCTCCGGCGTGCCTCGAAATTGCATCTCGCAATTTTCAGGCCCGCCGTCTAACGCGTCCCTGAAATACCCGCGCCACCGATATTGGTTAATCTATAAAATTTCATAAATGCCCCATGGTAACGATTATCCTCGAGGGACACGAGAGAAATAAAAGGACCAGGCTGCCTTATGAGCCTGGTGGACCGAGTGGTGGATTAAAATTAATAATAAAGATTCAGGGACCCGTGCCGACGTCCTTCTGATTCATGACCCCCTCGTCGCGACGTGGAATCGTGCGTTTGTGTAAAGGAAATCGTATTTCCTTGCGAACTACTCTGCAGACTTACGTGTCCTTTTTTATCGAGTGATATAGAGTGTTCGTAAAATGTTGGCGTTACATTGCACCGCGCTGAAAGCGAGGGAAAGAGCTTCCTGCCAGTTATCGCCGCGATTTTTTATTGTAATATTTTATTACGGGTTTGTAAAACAGCGAAAGAACCTTCTCGAAAGTACGGCTAGAAATTTCTCTCGAAAATATCCCTGCTTCGATCACAGCCATAGGTCGTCTAACAAAGTTAAAAATTAAAGAAAATTGAAAATTAGAAATGAAAAATGAAAAATCCTCTAATTTAACCCTTTGCACTCTGCTGTCCCATTTCAAGGGACATTAAAGTTTATTAGTGATTAAGAATCGTAATACAAAAATCGAATAATAACTTATTTCAGTACAACTTTTTGAGAAATGTATGTTTCCCTGAGATTTTCTCTGGAAATGGCAGAAGAAATCAAGTCAAGATATAGTCAAATTCCTAAGAATATATTAATATATAAAAGAGAACACGACCATCCACATTACAACATTATTCCGAGTGCAAAGGATTAAAATTAGAAGAGATTGATTAGTTATCTTTTCTTCGATTACTAACATATCGTTATGTTGTGAAAATGTGGTGGATCGTTTAGGAATATTTTTTTACAATGATTGCATGTTCTTATTTTACGATTGCTTAGAAGGAAATGACTTCCATTGTTAAATTTTATTCAAATGCCAAAAATACTAGATATCACTAGAAATCTTCAACACGTTACTATTCTTATTATTGTTATATTTATCATTTCGACATGTTCTTTTAATTTTCCCCTATTATCAAGTTCTTTCGACAGCAAATTTTACTCATCTCGATGATCACTATCGATACACAGAGACATAAATTTTGCGAGTACTTTGCATATCGCATACCGCGTGGTTATTACATCGTCGCGATGGAGATTGATAATTCATGGAAGATATTTACAGGGCGATGGAAAACTATGGCGAAAACCGGGGAAAAAATATGGCGCGAGACTTCGTCGAAACGTGTTGTCATTTCCGGGGAAACACCTTCGGGATTCTTACGCCTCGGCCGCGTCAAAGGAACGCGTCCGCGTCGGTTTTACGATTTACCATCTAGACGTGACATTATGATTCCCGGATTTTTAGATCCCGGGGGCGGACGCAGGGTCGAAACGTTATCGATGAAAAGAATTTCCGACGTTACTCTTTCCTCCCTGCGAACGGGGATGAAATCGAAGATGGCGAGTTCGCGACGCATCGTCCAATTGTTCCCTTGTAACTTCCAAGGAATTAATCGAGCTGTAACTCCCCGGAATAGTACCTATATATTCCTATGGAACGCGAATCTTTTCTTTGTCTTCTTTGACAGTTCGCGTGAGCGTAATTCCGTCACCTTCACTGTGGAAATTCCGGAAATCGATTACGTTCAATTGACGTTTAGTTAATAGAGCATTTAGATTGAATACTACAATAATTACATTACTAATAACAAACATTCTAAATTTTAAAATGTTTTATCTGACGTGTCTAACCCCATTCTAGTTCTTTATGTCAAATTTCGCAATTATACGCTGAAACAAAGAATTTTTAAAGTGTCTATCCGATTTTATTGTGAGTAGAGTATATACACAGTAATTAACTGAAATTAAATACTATTTCTGTATACAGAGTGTCTCTGAAAGAGATGTACAACCGAGCACCAGGTGTAGTGTCTCATAAAAAGGTGTGCAAAAATGTACACATGAATTTACGACTAATAGAAGATATAAGTAATTCATACAGGAAAATATATCATCTGTGATGTTTGTAAACAATGTCTATACTTAAAAAGAAAAATAGAAAATATTTTATTTATTTAATTGCAATGAGTACAATACGAATTTTCAAATTCGACTTCCTCGAAAGTTAAACCTTACGCAAGGAAAATTTATTTTATATTTTTCTCATATTTTTCTACCAGAAATCACCTAATACCCTCCTGTACATATCTCTGTCGGAAAATTTTTCAGAAAGATATCATATACTTGTAAATTACAAAGTACAACGATAGAATAAATATAACTGACATTTAATCAAATCTTTATTTATTAAAATTGTTCTATTTTTTATTCGAATTAAATTTTAAATAAAACTTCAATGAGTTGACATTTGCTGATAATAAAAAAATTGAAGTATAATTCGAACCGCGAAGGATTAACCCCTAATCGATTTTACATCGTAATTTCGCTCTACTACACCACATTTTCGTCTCGGAGCAATAATTGCATCTAAATACGTGTCTCTTATAAACAAGCATGACCTCGTGCAAGAAAGTAAGACTATTAATGTCTCCAAAGATTATTTTCGTAATTAAATCGTAATACAAAAGGACCAATGCGAAGCGAAACTCGCGATTGGACTGAAAAATCACCCTCAGATGTTAATCTCCGAAACACGATTAATCCACGATGGAGATGCTATTTGCATCCGCGTTACAAGTTCTCGAAGTTCGCAGCGATCTTCCGCTTAAATCCCATCGCATTCCTCGTTTCCCTGGGTCGTTGTATCAGAAGCAGGAAGAAAGGGACAAAGCGAGAAAAGGGTGAAGGGCCGCTCGTTGGCCAGAAACGACGAACCTTTCGGCAAAAGGCGTGGCTCGGCTAAAGAAGTTCGCGTTTCCTCCGGTTTCCCAGGCGGGATCCCATTCGAGCTGATTTTTCTTAATCCTTTTAACCCGGTGAATGCTCCGGTGAAAAAAGTTGGCTGAAATTAGAGCGGGGGCGCGAACGAACACCCTTTCACCGTTTACATCATCCCGGCCTAATATCCTGCCGGCTAGAATCATCCTCTTCGTCCTCGACCCGTCTACTAGCCTTCGTGTGTGTTTCCGCGATACAAGCACGCGTGGCCACGTGTGTACGTGCGCTTTCTTTTTCCGCGCGAAAGCGGAAGCACAAAAGGGATGACTGTAAAGTATGCAGCCGATCAATAGCGGGCAAAGCGGCGTGTATTGTCCTTTCACGTCGGGAATCGCGGCGTCTAACGTGAAAGGAGGCGTAGTTGATGACGGAAATGTGTTTCTTCAAAGGGTAGGAACGAGATTTATCAGCGATCGGATCGCCGAGCCATCCCGAAGAATGCACCCCCTCTTCGGCCACCCTTTGTTCAACGCGCCACGCCGCGAATAATAATCTCGTTATTGGGTCGCTGTAGGCCAACTCGCGTGTGCCCTGTCTCCATCGTACTTTGACCCTTTTGGAAAGCAGGGCTCTCGAGTCGGGGGTTCGATTCGAGAGGATTGGCCAGGGTAGAGGGTGGCTGATTTTTGAGGAAAAGTGGAAATCGTCGTCGCGACTTCCCCTGGAATTTTTATTTTTTGGGTATGTTGACAGAAACGTGCTGCTTATTTCGGAGAAATCGGTGAAGAGTTTTATCGAAACTGAAGGGTGGTTGATATGAGAAATTGAAATCGGTCAATACCGGTTTGGACGAAATTAGTTTCGGCTATCGGACCCTTAAGTTAAAAGTCGATTTCGTTAGGTAGTTTTGGAATTTAGCTAATGATGCTTTGCAAAGAAATTCGAACTCTGAGAATCAATAATGTCTAATTTGAAATATATCGTTGTTTATAATATTGCTTGAATGTAAAGGAGGAATTATCTTCGTGTTATTATCTTCGAGAGTCCATTTTAATCCGTTTAAATATGTAACACTCGCTTGAAAGTGTGCGTCGCATTATCAGTGAATTATTTATTATCTTTGGTATCATTTTTCCCGCTCTTTGCGACGCATTCATCGACATTGCACCGTTTCGAGTGAACTCGAAGTGGGCTGATCGATGATTAAAAACGACGGATTAACTCCGTCCGAAACGACGAGCGTGGCAAAGAAAATCGCATTTGAAAAAGATACGTAAAGCAAATTCGAAATTCCATTCATTTACAATCCGCGAAGCGCGCGCTGCCGCAGCAAAGCTTGAAATTTATCAGATATGCACGAGTACGCGTTTATTAAGCAAAACGGGGGCAAAAAATTCTCGTACGTCGCGTAGAGTAAAATAATTTCAAAACCCACTCGTAACTCCCGCGACTATCCTGTAATTACGTTAATTAATTATAAGAGAGGCCATTTAAGCGCATCGAAGTTCCGCGTTTCTGTCGAAGCAAAACGAAAGAAACGCGAATCCACGCTCGGCGAGTATAATCGAGCACCATCGTTGCGGTATATCTGCTGGTACATAGTACGAAAAAAAAAAAGGAAAGAAAGAAAGAAGAGGGGTGGAAAAAAAATTGCAACATCCCCTCGACCGGAATATTTACGCGGGCCACCATTACCGATTCGCGAATAAAGATCAATTTCAGGCGGGGTTTAAACGTTCGGGAGGTTTTAACCGGCACGCTCACGAATCCGATTCGAACGATATGGACACGGGGAAATTCCCTTGAGCTTAGATTTAAGCTCCTGTCTGAAAAACTGCTCGGCCACTGTGGCCAGGCAGCGGCTTAGACGGCGGTTATATTCTCTTTGCCAACGGGAACACGCAACACCCGGAGATAAACAGGTGCCGCCATATTTTCCTGTTTAATCATTTTCATCCCCTTAACCGTTCGTTGTTTCCGTAATTTGCCTGTGCGGTCGAAATAAATGCCCCTCCTTTTCCGCGTCCTCCGCCGATCGTTTATTGCTTGTTGCAGTATTCGCGGGACACAGTATCGACCGTATAATTCCGCGAATAAATCATGCTGAGCCTGGCTCGCGTGTATAAATTTCATTTTTAATCGCGACCAGGCTTTCGCCGTGTGCACGGTCCCGCGATTAAGGAAAATCTTATTAGGTTGATTAAGTAAGATCTTATTAGGCACTGGATACGTTGCGGATACGTCCGCTTGTCTAATTGGATTATCGTTTTTAATATTCTTTCTTTTCAGTTCCCCGTGATTTATGTAATCTCGGGGATGAATCGGGTGTTTTCGTTTGTCCGTGGATTCTGTTGGTATTTTGTATTTTTTTTTATTCGGTTTTAAAGGGTATACTGTGGTCGGTAATTGCGAGTTGTAAATACAGTTGGGTCTTTAGTAATTGGTCACCGCGTGGGTCATGTATCTGGATAAACGATTGGTTGGTTGGAACTGGATCTGATAGCACGTGTCATATGTTATTTATTCGATAGTTTGTTACTGGATAGAAATTTGCAGATAAATAATTGTGTATAATGTCTGGTATTTAGTATTGTTCGCAAATTTTTTAACACATGATAAAAGAGAATTGTTAACACCACTTGCTATTGTTAAATATTTTTTTATAGAGGGAAAAATACTTTTTAATCCTCTTTTTTTTTAGTTTTATACAATAATTGAACATACCGAGAAATATATTCGCATCTTATCCCCGATTTCAGTAGTAATGCAGAATGATAAGTCAGTCTCGTGCTTCAGATTCTCAGTAGTACAAGTCAGCGTATTCTTCTAAGTACATTCTGTATCATTTAACACTAGAAGAGAGGTAATAATTTACTTCATTCAGATTTTATTTTTGGAGTTATTGAAAATTTCTTGTTGTTTCTGGCAAATTTAGAAATGATCTTTATTCCAACTGGACCGTGATTTTATATGCTTCTTTACTTTCACTCTACCATTTTAATTGACATCGATTATGCACGTTATATTTAAGTACAATGTTATATTGTTTATATAATTTTTCCTGGTACAAATTTATGGAATAAATCAACTGAAATTTGGGACACCCTGTGTATCTAGCGAACGAAAGTCATCAGTATGAAATCGTGTAATTATAATTGATGGAATAGATGCGAGTAATCTATCGACGTAGCTTAAATAACGTTACTGTATTGGCATACTAGAATTCTCTTTCGATTTCTCATGCATAACCCAAATTTAATATCTCAAATATAATTTTCACAGTTGCAAAAATTGCGTGATAGATCTCAAAATCTCAATATAAATAATAATTCTTCCATTCCTAAATTTTTAAATTTATCAATAATTAAAACACACACTATGAGAAGGGAAATGAAAAATTAAATATGAAAACAATCATAAATTTCATATTTTTTCTCACCACAGTATCGCGATTTTTCGACAATCAAAAAATTCCCCGCGATTGCTTCTCATTTAATTTCCGCAATTCCATGAAAAGGAAATAAAAAAGAATTAGGGTTTATTTAATTAAATTGCCTATATCTGGTGTAATTGCAATTTACCTAACGCCAAAACGGAGAAATTCTCGGGAAGAAAATGATATTGCTGGTTTCTCGACTTGGCTGAGAAATTTCAAAGAACTGCAGTTTCCTGTTTCCATGGAGGGAAATTCGCTGAAACTCGTAGCGATTCGTAAGGTTGTAGTGTCCATGCGTTTGCGGGGCTGTTTCAAGTATTAATTGGCGAAGTATGTTTAAAAGGAGGGAAGCACTCAAGAGGCTTATTGGGAATTTAAACACGAAGCCTCCTCGAGCTTGCCCGTTAAAGGAAGTAGGTCCACCCGCTGCGTTATTAGACATCGTAATTCCCTGCAGATATTTCATACTTCGCGCATACTTTTCGCGCACCAATTCGCTCCTCCCGCTGAGAATCCACCGAAGAATAATTGAGGATGATACTTCACGGAGTTTCTCTCCTATAAAAGAATTACTTCCTTACCGGTAACAAGTTTCCACGAAAAACCATTTTTCTTGCACATTTTTCGTCCTACATTCCCAAACCGACGTCATTATAATCGGCAAACGAGCTATCGTACACGTGTTTTCTCGGGTTTCCCTTACCGAACTTTTTCGGTATTTCCTGTGTTTACAAATAGGCAGGAAAACGTTGCATGAAAATGGCCGGACTGAAGCTTCGTTAAGAAAGTTATTTCAAGGGCTGTTCGAAATTGCTCTTATCTCGCGTCGGTGAACTTCCGTTTTGAGCACCACCGAGAGAAAAACTATTTATTTCAAGGAAGATTCGATTCGCTGATAAATTGATACTAGAGACTCGTGATTCGTTTATCGAGAATGTTGGGAATGAACCGAAATCAGTGTGGAATTTGTCATGCCTTTCGAAGACAATGATTAATATATTAAAGCGACTAGATTCACAAAGGGTTGACGTGTATTCGCGAAAAAATTTACCTGGCCTTTGTTATCGGAAGATTTATTATCCAGAAAATTGAACACAGAGGAGAATGCGTAAACATTTGACCGAAGGAATTAACAGAAAAAGTCAATTATTTAATTTATCGCCGGAACAAATGGATTTCCTGTAAATACTGCCGGATTCATCGCTGAAAATGCAAAAATAATCCATTTACACCTCTGACATATTTTCGATAGTTCGCGAGATTCGACGAAACACGGTGTACCACCCCTATTTTGGAATCGCTTTCCATCCCTTTGATATGGACGATGGCGGATGAAAAAAAAATACACACGCGTCGAATATTTTTGATTACTCTGCAATTGCGTGTAGTTTCAATCAAATCCGCTATTAAAACTTCGACATGGTCCCCCGTGGAAAATTCTACAAGCCACACGTGTCACAATTTTCCACTTCCAACGAATCGTTCTCGAAGACACGCCTCTAAAAATACGATAAAAATCCAGCCAATGGTTACTTCGTAAACTACCAAAACTAAACCGAGAAATAAAAAGAAGTTCGAACGTCCCAAAATCTCTTCTAGAACTCTCTTAAAAAATTTTAATCCAAAGAGTGCAATGTAACAGTCCGTTGCAATTATTATACGTTTACCTGTTATTTATTTACAAGAGATGGAATGTTGAAACTCGAGAAAATCCTGGCCATTCTGTACAACAATGACAAAGCCTCAATCTTGCATTCAGAAACAGAAACAATATTGAAGACAAACCTCGGTAGACATACGTCTGATGTTCGTAAGAAGACGGAATTACTTTAATAACAAAACATAATATTAAGTTGGTGCATATGAAATATCGGATTTTTAAGTGAATATATAAAACTGCATATCCTTTTTCAAAAGCTGTTTATTCAATCAAAATATGCTCCATTCGCTTAAAGACTCTTTTCTCAACGAGACTTTAAAGCATAGATGCCTGTCTTAAAAAAATTCTGATCTTTAGAATCAATAAACTCTGATATCGAATTTTTCAAACTGTCTTCATTTTCATACTGTTTAGCTCGTAAAAATAGTTCCAAATGTTTAAAAAAGTGAAAGTCGGTTGGCGAGAGATGCGGTGAATAGGCTAGGTGCTGCAAAACTTCATGTTTCAATGGCTCTCGATGAAATCGGGATAGTAACGATGAGCATACGTTCAACCGATCCAGCTTATTTCGCTCAGTTAGTTCGTGCGGTACCCACTTATCCATTTTCTTCACCTTGCCAATTTCAGAAAGATGTCGCAATATTGTTGTATGGTCAATTTTCATCCTGGTAGCCTGTTCCCTCGTGGATACAGTTGGATCCGCTTCCACCAATGCCTTCGGATCATCATTTTTCACAGACGTTTTGGGTCTCCCACGCGGATCATTTTGTAGCGAAAAATCACCGGACCTAAATTTTTCAAACCAACGCTGCACTTTTCGATCATTAACTGTATTCTCCCCAAACGCTTGGTTTATGTTGCGTGCAGCTTTTGCAGCATTATTACCAAGTTTATACTCGTACAAAAAGATTATACGAATATCGTTTAGATTCATATCGATACTAAATTCAAATTAAATAACAAAAGGCAACACTTTCGAGAAAATCTCCTTTGTTGAAATGTGACTCTGGCAATGGACAGTACTACTATAAACGAGGTTATGCCAAAACCAAAAGTATAACGTAACCAGAAAGACAAACGTCCGCATGTAAAAAAATCCGACATTTCATATGCACCAACTTAATACAATTATCAGCTGTATGGGGAAAAATCTAAATAACTTTCCGAAAATCTTAATAAAAAGATTGAGTGTATATTTGATAGAAACGACTGAAATAAACGGACAAAGGTGGAAAGAAAGGAAGCATTTCTTCACTCAGTTTCCCAACACCTCTCTCTATCTCCCGTTTCTCGCGATTACTCGAATTTCAAACGGAAAATGGGAAATCTGCCGCGAGGACGCGGCTCGAACTCGAGGAATCGCTCCGTCGACCAAGAGGACTCGGAAGCTTCTTCGTGGTCCTCGTTATAATCGTCAGGTTGTTCGCTTTTGTCGCGGTACACCGTCTTATTTAATCGCGTTACACGGTGCGATTGGCGTGTTCGATCGAGCAGCCTGTCGAGGGTGGTCGGATAAAAGGTGAGATGGCTCGGCGGTCCATTAACATTTAATTGCGCCAATCGTCTTGGCGTATGCAGCCAGGCCGATAAACTCGTTAGCGAATATGTATCAACGGGGCAATCGACCGACCACACGGCCGGCAGAATCGAACGGCAAGAGGCGAATAGGGGTGGTTTTATTCACGGTTGCCCGTTCACCCTGTTTCATCTCCCTCGGCCATCGTTTCATCCGATCCTCAATGGATACGGTTCAAATACGCTCCTCGCGATGATAGCGCTTCGATTACTTTCCTCCGCAGCTTTTCACTCGAATTTCGTTCGTTCCGCCATCCCGATCCCACCCCCGATCCCTCTGATGCGATTTTAACGCGATCGCGAGCATACCGTTGTGTATCGAGTCGCTCGGATTTCTGTTCCTGGCAGACGTAGTTTTGCGTATTTAGCGGATATCCGTGTTCCTCCGGTTTACCGACGTTTCCAACACGGTATCCCTGGTGATTCGGGGGGCTAGCAAGTGTTGACGATCGCGAAACGGGTACAGGATACCTGGAGAATCATGCAAGCCTGAATTTTTCCGAGGAAGTCTGATTTTTTCGAAGGAAAACGGACAATCGCGATAATAATTCTTTTCGCAGTTAAGTTCGGGGCTTCGTTCGTTTGCACGTTGCTCAATTAGGTCGAGGAAATGAGATTTCCAGCGTTCCGGTCGTTTGAATCGTCTGTTCGAAAATTTCCCGTCGTTCGGAAAACAGCGGGTTGAATTCTATCCCCGGTACGCGGGAACAAGCGAGCCAAATTAATTTTCGTTTGTTCCCCGTTCAATCAGAGAATTCGAGACACGCAGGTGTTTTCTAAGATAATTCCACCGGAATCGTTTCGCTCCTGTATTAGTGCTCGCTGTGTTTCGCCGTCAGCGAGCTGGAACCGAATAAAATCCTCGGCGAATCGCACGCAAAAACAGAGTACGAAGTAATAACGTTTCAAGTTGTTAATGCATCGTCGCGAGATACGTTATTGTTCGTTTGCAATCGATCGAGGAAATTCGCACGACCGCTTTCAATTTCCTTCGTTTAATTATCGAAGATACATCTGCTCGCGTTTTCGAGCAACGTAATTTGTCGTTTATTCGCCTCCTTTTTACGCGATCGAAACTTTGGGACCTTTGAAACGTTTGGAACGTTGAAACCTTTGTTAATTTTGCGAAACGTGATCGAAACTTTTCGTTGCAACCTTTGTTAATTTTGCGAAACGCGGTCGAATCGTCTCCGCAATTACAAAAAGGAATAAACGATAAAACGAAGAAATAAATAATTATTATAGATATATAGAATAACTCTTCTATTCGAACCTTTACTTTTGTAAAGATAACTTCATACTCTGATCAATTACAAGATTTAAACGTTTAAAGTCGATCGCTTCGTGGAAACTCCGATTCTTTCGTTTAATCTCGATTTTGAGAATCGTATCATAAATTTTCATTCGTCGATCCAGCCTTAATTTATTGTTACTGCGCAGATAAAAGGAAAGTACCGGTATTCGTGTTCTTACATGCACTCTTCGGCTGACTTTTATTCCACGCCTCTGTACGCCGTAACTAGCCGTGGTCCTCGCCGGTCCGTATGCTAATACGGTCTCAATTTGTATAATTCCGAAACGGGTTAAGCACACGGGACGTCGCGTCGCAGCATCCGGGGTCGATAAGTTTTTCTTGCCCCGTGATAGGGCGTCGTTATCTGCAGGTGCTCCGCAGGACGACGCTCGTTCCTCGTCGACCAGGCTTATTTTACATTTTAATGTTCTCGCGGCCGTGGATCGCCTCGATCTGGCACGCTTCTAATTTCATGGATCTTCCTCTCGTATATCGGAAGACCTGTCTCGATGAACCTTCATTCACGTTCAACATCTATACGTTGATAAATTGACACACCCAGAGGATGTTCCGAAGATCAACTAGGGAGAAGGTTATTTTGAGTATTGGCTTTCGAATTGAGAGTAATTTAATTTTTAAAATGATATGAACGTTGTTTTAGGTCGCTAGAAGCTGTTTTCTTTTGGGTGTAAAAATATTGTTTGGTATATATCGATTATACTTGTTTGTAGATTAGTATTTACCCTAATCAGTAGTAAATGGTCGATTTTTTGTTTGTTAGACAATGCACACAGAGTTTTTCGAGAGATTCGATTTGTATCTTGTAAAAAATAAAGCAATGGAGCAATGGAATGTTAACTAAATTTGCACTCGAAGATTATTTCGTTATAAATATATGAAAATTCGTAACTTTTCTTACGTTTTCTAAGCTCTGTGATACGATTTACACTGAATTAAAAAAAGAAAACCATTTGGTGTTATTTGTGACCTAATTATTGCTTCATATTTGTTAATTAATTTTCAAAGTATCAAAACTGGAAAACAAAGGGTTAAATAGCGACGTATTTAACGGATTATTTTCACGGTAAACATCATTTTATCTCGTTTCCTTATTCTTTTATAGTGATCGAGATATAGAGGAATTGCTGACAACGTGTATATAACAGTTATCACCAAAGAACATCTATCGGGGTTTCGAAATATTTATGCTGAAATAAAAAAAGAATACCATCTGTAGTTACTCCTAACCCAATTATTGCCTCATATTCGTTAATTAATTTTGAAAGTATCAAAACTGGAAAACAAAGGATTAAATAGCGACGTATTTAACGGATTATTTTCACGGTAAACCTAATTCTCTCGGAAAAAATTATTTTATCTCGTTTCATACTCTCTGTATAGTCATCGAGATATAGAGGAACTGCTGACAACGCGTGTATAACAATTATCACCAAGGAACGTGTATCGGTGTTTCGAATTGGTCTCCTCTTGTTCCACTAAGTGTTAATCTTTCCCTCAGCCTCATCGAACGGAAAATTTTCCTTAGAAGCGTAGAATTATGGAGCGAAATAGACGGAAACTCGTGCAAACACGGCAAATAAGCTTCGCCTATTCCCATCCAAGTGGAGAACGTATCGATCATCCTTACGGTTTCCGCTCGTACGCGGAAAGTGCCAGGATCGTTCATCGATTTCATTCCGTCCGGCTGATCTTATGAAAAATCGTGTACGATGCCTCGAGCCCCCGCTATCTTCTCTGCAAACTGCGGGCCCGTGGCGTTCAAACAAGCGGGAAATATTCTGCGCATTGGATAACAACGCTGGCTGGCCGGGATCGGAAGGCGGAAAACAGGAAGGAAGCGCGACGAGTGGACACGCGTGACTGCGAATTAAATGTAAACACGCAGGGCACGCGTCCGTGTTTTCTGTTTAAATAAAATATTAATCTAAACCGGGGGAAACCGGGCCGCGACACTTGCCTGTTTAAACAGGAAGCAAAAATTCCTTGCAAGAGGGGAACCCGTGTTTGTTGCGCGGCGAAAAGAGGATTTCTTTTGTTTGCTTTTGAAGAAGCGTTGTGGAATGGAGTTTCTAGGATTGTTCGTTTTCCTTCTAATTTTTAATCAGTCGAAATTTTTAGGAAAAAGCAGGGACGAATTTGGAACGTCGGAATCTTGGAAGCTTTCGAGAGAATTTCGAGTCGCGAGAATTACTGCCGGATACTTCGAAAAAGGATTTCTTTTGTTTACTTTTGAAGAAGTGTTGGGAAATGGAGTTTTCAGGGTTGTTCGTCTTCCTCATCAGATGAAAATTTTAGGGAGACGTGGGGACAGATTTCAAAACTCGAAAAAGTTTAAAGTCACGAGAATTTCTACTACCGGATACTTCACAATTTTTCCTTTTCTATCGCAATTCGATGTACTTGGAAGTGCTTCTCTAGTTTGAGAAATTTTTCTTCACTCCCATAACGGAGTCGAAGAGTGATTTGATAAAAGAACAAAGGGATACCTTGAAATTTTTAACATTTGAAAATTAATTTCAAAGTTGCCGTTGATGAAGAATGTAATCCAGTTTTAAATTTCATTATTTTTCCGTGTTATACCGCAATTTTTGAATATGGGAAACGCGAGATCCATTTGCTAGAGGAAATTAAACCGGTATCGTTCCCTCTGTGCGCCAAGTCGTTCAAAGCCGGAAGGCTGAGCCGAAAATTCGCGAAAATGATTCTAGTTCGATGCAGTTCCTGAACTATTATTATTTTCCCCGGGCAAGCACGGGAACACATAAGCAGAATGGATTAAACTCGCAAGTATAATCATGCGACTACTACACGGTTGTTGAAACCATTCGGTTGTCTATCTTCGTTTGCTCGAAAGAGTTGATCTATTGCTAATTGATCGATTGCAATATCCTACGATGCTTCTTAATCAACGTAGCTTTTCCTATAATTGTATCTGTTCAGCAATGATTCTGCCTCTTGCTATTGTTTCATAGATTTTCAACCTTTAAATCGCACAAATTATCATTCAATTTTATATAAAACATTTAAAATCCGCAATATTTAATATTTATAACTATTGTGTACAACTTTTATGTTCCTATAAATAGAAAAATGAAAGTAAACCCGAATAAATTCCTTATCTTCAAAAATCTATTCAATCTCATCACTATGAAGCAACTAATCGTATCAAAATACCATCGACTAGTTACCAGCGAAGAATACTAGTGCGTTTAGCAAGGAAAAATCAATGTAACTTTTCGTATAATTATCTCAGATGAGCAATGACTCTTCCTCTTGCTATTGTTTCGCAGATTTTCAACCCTTAAATCGCACAAATTTCCATTCAATTTTATATAAAACATTTATAATATGTAATATTTATTATTTATAGCTATTCTATACAACTTTCATGTTCCTATAAATAGAATAATAAAAATAAATCAGAATAAATTCCTTATTTACAAAATCTATTCAATCTAGTTACTATGAAGCAACTAATCTTATCAAAATACTATCGACTAATTACCAGCGAAGGAAGTTTGTGCGTTTAGCAAAGAGCGATCCGATGGAAAAGCCTGGTAAAATTCCCCGGCAAATTTAACGGCCATTGTCGTTAACGGGTTAATTAATACCGGCGTAATTAGTCGAGTTCTTGCAGGGCATATATCGCGCGATAATTGTTTATACCGGTTTCCTTTCACGTCGGAGGGAATTTTATCCGTTCTGATGGGCCGCAAAAGCCACCGTCGGCGCAGCGCAAGAAACTTCGTCATTTATCGAAGTTCCAACAGGGTGGACAAAACGTTGTAATGACGGTGCTGAAACGAATCCGTTTTTAACCGCAGTCCATTAACTCGGCGGCCAGCCGAGGGAGCAGGATAACCGACACCGTGGAAAGAGGAAGGGGGGAAAAAAATGTGACCCCGCGATAAACTCGGGGGACGTGCTTAAGAAGAAGCACCATTACGTGTCTATCACGTTTCGAGAAGTTAAATGTCTGGCTGGCGGAGTAACCGATGAACAGGTGCTCAGGTCAGAGTCAGTCGATTGTAATCTGTCGTACGTGATATATTGTCTCGTCTGCTCGTAAAGCTCGCCTTGATACCGTCAACGATGTTTTATTTAGGGTTCATGGTTGTACACGTGTGTCACGCGTGTTCGCGTGTCAGTGAACAGGCTATCCGTGTCCTTAACACGTGCACATTACCACGAATTCCCCTTATTCGCGATCTTCTTTGCAGATATCGCGAATTCGCGTCATTTATGATCCATTCTCGACGGTACGCCATGGAATGCATCGAGCTTCAGATATTTTTCGGGATATTTATCGTATATACATGCATTTATTCAAGCCGGTGTAAATATTTTATCCTGCGATATCTTTTATTAAAAATCGATATTCGCGTAAACGCGAGACGCGGATTGTCTTTGTCGAAGTTTCGTTTGAAATATAAAGGACGTCTTGGAGATTTATTTCATTTTTCTGCTATCTCGAACGCAATGTTTCGCGAAGAATCGATACGATGGAATTTAATTGTTTAATTATCCGTTGGAAAAGTTCGGTTAAAAGTTGTACGGTGTGAAGGTGTTGGATCCAAAAATTAGTATCGACCCGAGCATTGTCACTGGTTCCAACACCGACACGTGATCCTGGGTACACGGTACCGTCGTGTGTATACACGGGATCGAAACACGCGTTATCTGGCCAAAACCCAATAAGCCAGTAGATTCGGCGGCTGCGGCCCGTTATTTTCCAGACACCTATAATCGGTATAATGACATCTCCATCGGCTGCCAACGGAATAACGTGTTCTTCCATGTTTTACAGCTGTCTTCATATAAAACGACAGCATCCTCGCGGATAACGTGCCCGTTTTCATTTCGCCGGGAAGAATTATGGAAATGCGCGATCGTGAAATCAGGACTGAAAAATTTATGGCCCGCGTCTCGTTGTTCGTGCACGGTTGATCTCGCACACGGGGCTTCCAAGCGGCGGCATTCTCCTCGAGAAAAGTTAGATAATACGTGCATGGCTGTTTCTTCGCCGCGCAATCAAAAGCTTGTCAACTGTGCTCGCCTGTTGACCAATTTACGTTCTGCGTACAGCGAGTCGCACAAGTATTCCGAATACCTCAATTTCCCAGTTCCACGGCTGTTATTCCGATATTCTTATCGCGGACTACTACGTGGCTTATACCGAGCGTAACTGAAAATTTGGAAACACCAGATCGGTAATTATTTTAATCATTTATGAACGAGAAACGAAGATAACGTTGCATTTAGTGTATAGTAAGTAATTGAGATCAATTTTCTGAATTAAGAAATGTCGTTATTCGAAAATTCTTATCGTAGACGACTTGGATTATACCAAGAGTAA
This sequence comes from Euglossa dilemma, assembly GCA_002201625.1. Lineage (NCBI taxonomy): Eukaryota > Metazoa > Arthropoda > Insecta > Hymenoptera > Apidae > Euglossa > Euglossa dilemma. Next base: position 8,702,395 of record NIJG01000123.1, read on the forward strand.
CTGAAATTTCGAGGACACCATATCGATAATTATTTTAACCCTTTGCGAATGAGAAACGAAGATAACGATGCATTGAGTGTATAGTAAGAAATTGAGATAAATTTTCTGAATTAAGAAATATGTGCTACATCGATGGTAATGCCAAAATTATTTCTCGCTATATTCGAAACAACTTTTACTGTAAAAAATATAATAAAAAATTTCTCCCTAAATAGTTAATTTCCTTTTGATTCCATTTGACTTTAATTTCACGACGAGTTTCTTTAATTTCTATTTTTGTTACAGTGCAATTCTTTTCCTCCCTTTTTCTTTTTTTTTTTTTAAGTTGATAATTGGTTAATTTTTAAACTTGCGTCGAGGAATGGAATATAGTAAGAAATTGAAATAAATTTTGTGAATTATGAAATATGTGCCACGTCGATGGCGATGTTAAAATTATTTCTCGCTATATTCCAAAAACTCAACTTTTTTCTTTAAGTTAATAATTGGTGAGTTTTTAAGACTGCGTCGAGGAGTGGAAATATTTTTGCAATTCACTGTATTCGTATGGAAAGTGGCAGGAAATAAGAGAGGTTGGGTCGAGATATATCGAGGTGTCCAGGTGTAACACCGAGATTGGGGAATAAGGAAACGAGTTTTCTAATCAAATTGCATATGACAGGAGTAAATGGCCTCCTGTTTGTTAATACCAGATTTCTTCGATAATATTTTCACCTGACGTGATTTGTGACACCAAACGCTGGCTGAAAGTTTCGAATATGGAAATCTAGTGATATCATCCAGCATTTTATTCGAAATAGGAAACGTAAATTCGTTTATTATTTCTTCAACTTTCTTTCAGATATATACGTTCTTTGAAATGCAAAATTTACTTCGAATATTACACGTGCAAGGATCTAATGTCGGAAGTTCTCATAAAAGTATTTAACAGACGAATGATCCGCTGGTACGAAAATGTAATTAGGATAAGGAACATCAGCTTTTTAAATGCTACTGTGTAATAACGCGAAATACAACAAGATTTTCCGCACAAAAGATGTTTAATATTCGGCCCTTTATCATTGAGTGAAAATTCTAAAGAGAAATTACATTCAGAGCGCGAGAAACTGCAGAAATTTTAGACCTTTGTTTGGCCTCCTCAAAAAGATTTCCCGCCCGAACAAAAATTCTAACATGTAGAACTCATTATGCTGTACATGTACACAAACTTTCATTAAAATCAGAATTTCCCGTTTAAATGAATTTTCTTGTAGCATAATGTACTTATACATTTTCCACATACTACGTATACTAATCTATAATTAACATGGTAGTATGCATTAGACAACGTAATTGCCAATTTTAGACTATACATTACAATTTTACAATATCAATAATTATTACAATTATACTAGAAGCTAATTGCCAGCTATATAATACAACATATCGTATAAATGATTAATTTTGCAGTAAACATAAGAGACGAAGTATCGTTTGGAAAATGCAAACCTAAAACAAACTACCAGCTATAACCATCTTACCCATGGTGCTCCATGAACAGGCTATACACGGCAGACTGCAATTAAATTTAATTCTGAATCGAATGCCCGAAACAACGGCACCGCGGCGACATTGTCGGGCCATTAGCAGAAAATCGGTTAAAATTCGACGCTGGGATCGGGAGTAATCGAAATCTCCAGGCAGGCCACGTAGCTGGCATTACTTTCGCGGGGCGTGCAGCCGATGTAAAATGAAGTAACCCGAATACTTAGATAAAACAGAGTGGCCGAGTCATCGACGGTGCGGCGAGATTACGCGGAAAAATTTCGAAAATCTCCGCTCTTCCACGATCGTTCCCCCGTCTTCCGGGGATCACGATGTCGTTCGGTGAAACAGTAGTCCGGAGCTTCCGGTCCTCGCTTCGTCGCCTCGATAGTAAAACGAATCATTCTGTAACCTCCGTGGAAACGGTCGGATAAAATCATGAAGATCTTACGAATCTCGGCCACGATGGCCGTGTGAAAAATAAATGAAGTCTGCAACGTATGAAGACCACAGGGGAAATACGCGATAAGCCACGGTTTCCGCTTTTTTACACCGGACCAGTTTCAAAGTTCCAAACGTTCCGGAGGATCGAGGTTCCACCCGATTTTCGGACCCCGTTTTCGTGATCCTTTGCCAATCTCTCGAAAACGTCCACCCTGATAACTTTGCTTTCTCTTCGATTATTTTTCCTCTTTCCAGTTCCTTCGTATATTATTCCAGAAAGCGGAATATTTTAATTTATCTCCGATGCGAATTTTATTGACAATTTTTGTTATTTTTACGAATGTAAACGCTTTAGCGCCAGGGATTAAAGGGTTTTAGTTCTCGAGGAAATTTGTTGTGTTTGAGGAATAAATTTATAGATTGACGAGTCGAAGAGGATTTATGGTTTAACTATCGTCGTGTTCCATCGGAACAGCAATGGTTCAAGGATCAAATGCGACTAAATAGATCTGCGAACCACTTTGATCTACTGCACGGAGAATATACAACGGCGAGATCGGTAAGGAAGGTAAACATCTGCCGGTGGATTTCTAGACTAGACAACCTCTAAGACATCTTTGCGTTTGCCCAGGACAAATTATAGAAATTCTCCGTTACGGAAGTTGTCTTTGGTGGGTGTTACGTTTGTATTCGTAGCTATAGCGATATTGCAAGTCTCTATAGCTCGCGTAGGAGACGAATGGAATATTTGTTTCGCGAATTAAAATACGATAATACGGTATTGTATTGCGTCGAGAGTTTACTTCAAACGTTATTGAACAACGGAGAATAATTAATTTTAATACGTGTTATATTTTGCAATATTAATTTCGTTTTATATGTCACTATGTCATGGAAGTATATCCTTAGACAATTATTTCTTTTCTTTTTATTTTGGTACCTTTTCAAGTATTTAAAATAGAGTCTAATAGTACCATGCGTTGCTTTAATTTATTTTTAAACAAAGTTAAGCTCCTCCCTCGTATTTTCATTTGTAATTGTATTTACAGACGTTTTTAATTTCGAAATAATCCGCACAACGAAATCTAATTTTAAGGATCTTTTTAAGCTTCCGGAATACCACCCAATAGCTTCTATTGCCACGTGTGACCTTAATTTTTTTAATCAAAGCAAAATTTTAACGGAGGTATGAAAAGCATTCAGCAAAATTAATTCTCTCCTATCTTCTTTTTCCAGTTATATGTACGGGCATTTCTAATTACGAATAACCCACATACCAAAATCTAATTACTATTCTACGCCTTGATATCTTTACCTAAAGCAATATTTGAAGAGTAGCTTTAAAAGGATCGAACAAAATTAATTATTCCTTCCTGCTTCCAGGAATAATATCCACAAATACTTCTAATCACGAAGTAATCCACGGATTGAATTCTAACCCCAATTATTAAATTATTACACTCCAATTCTCCTATGAAATTATTAAATCCAATTTCTGAGAATATTATATTATTTAATTTCGATATCTTGAATTAAATTATCATTTTCAGCTGTTAAACTATTATATTCCAATTTTCCTATTGAATCGTTAAATCCCCATTTTTCCCGGTACATTTATTAAATTCTGATACGTGAAATTAAATTATCGTTTTCTGCTGTTTCGTTAAATTGCTAGATTCGAGTTTTAGCCGTTAAATTCGATTGATCTGAATAATTACTCTCTTTCGTGGCAAGTACATACCCTTAATCGCCGGGAACCGCACGATTCCCTGCTAATCCGATCGATCGATCCTCGGATCCCATCGTCAGGGTCACGGGAAAGCCGGCAAGTCGTGAAAGGTAAACGAACGTGCAAATTCGCGGGGTGGCGAATGTCTGCGCGAGGCAAAACTGCGTGGAAGATAAACTCTGTCAGCGAGCAGCTTCTGTAACGACTTGGTCTGGTTTTATGGATCTTCGGCGAGTATAAAATAGCAGATATAGTGGGAAGTTAGTTTATCGGATCCGTTTCTGACCGAAATTCTGCCTTTTATGGCGGCCGTGCCGGCGTTTCGGGAAAATAGAAACGGCAACGTATCCCGCGCAAAACCAGTCCATGGGCTATCGCTTTCGAATTTGTACCATAAACTAGAATTTCATAGGGGTAGCCAGTGATTCGGATAAAGGTTGCGACGTGTCCATGGTATAAATACGCGAAATTTAAATTCACCTTCCGCCCCGGAGAACTCTGCCATTTTGCCTTTCTTTTCAATTTGCGTATTTCCTCCTGTCTCTCATTGATTTTTCATCGACCCCGATATCGAACGTCGCTATTTCCAAGTTATTTTCGCAATTTGTGAATTCTTTTTCCTCGAATATATCGTGTATCCCAGAAAAATATTACACAATAATATATCGTTGTTAATAAATTATCGATAATAGATATACCGATAAATATATTATTAAAAAATGTGATAAATGTAATTGATTTATTAACGATATATTAATGAATCTTGCAAATGTAATTTTCAACGAGAATTCGACAATTTTGTAAATAATTTAGCAACGATAGGATTTGTGTTTTGATTCTTTCCTTGATAAGCGTGTTTTAATCGGTAACATCGATTCAATATTCGAGATCTGTCAGAAAGCAGCAAAAAGCTGTTCCTCGGAGATTTCAACGGTCCTCTAAACCGAATAAAAAATTTTCGAATTGATTTATTGATCAATTAGCGCGCCGGAGAGAATTCGCTTTTGCCAAGTTTCGGCAAAAGGAAAATTCGCAGGAAATTTTGTTTGAACGACGGCAGCCAGTTTCGATCGAACTTTATTCGTTCAGGGAAGAAAAATCGGATGGAAAATAAAAAGTCAGGCAGGATCAGCGGAGAGTAACGTGAAGACCGAAGTTCTGACACGAAAATGATAAGTTAATCTCGTGGTATAAGCTTTCGGCGACTATAATTGCCGTCGTTCTTCCGGAGGCAATATTATCGCGATCCTTAACTTGTCAAATCAAATTTTTTACCAAGTTTCGTTAAATGAAACTGCTCGTTAATCATATCACGAGGGAATATCTTGCGCTAACGTAACAATAACTTGAATACCTTTCCATTAGCATCCTGATGCTGCAATTTTCTGGAGGATGGCAGTGTCGCGCAAGAAAGCCCATATGTTCCTCGAAGAACCTCCATTCCTGAGATCTTAACTCGTTTAGCAGTAAAACTGATTAATTTATAAGGTTTCAGTAGTAATTCTTCGTTTCACAATCAGCGAAACAATGGATTTTCTTCGTCTTGCATTATCGTTACACTTTCAAGGAATATTAAGTAAAAGAGATATATTCGAAATAAAAATTTAATCATTTTTTAAGCTCTTCATGGTAACAGTATTTAACATTATTATCTTTTATGTATTAATAGGAAAAATTAAGATATCATTGGATAGTAATAACGATAAATATTTTGAGAAAAAATTCGCAAAGTTATATTGCGATATAATAAATGTGTTAGGTATGACAATGAGAACGGTATTAGTGCCAGCACGAATTCTTCCAGTGCTTCCTTCGCAGGATCCAAGAAAGCTGGGATAAAACAATGAATGATAGATCTCGTTTATTAAACACCCCTATCAATCGAGACCGGTCTTTCGTACTGCCAACCCCAACAAGGGTATCATAAAGCCCAGTGACATACTTCATCCAAAGCTTAAGCTTAACTTAACCATTCTATCATTCTGTCTTTTATGCTTACCCTACCATTTATTCCGTAACTAGAAATCATTATTACGGAAGAGGGATGATCGTCCAAGGCTACTCTGAGTGATACAAGAATTAATCTTAAGCTCTATCCTCAGAACAGAGATATTGGCAGCAACCGTAGAGGAATGTTTTACGATATTATGACACGCTATATCATAATATTTTTATCTTTGAATTTTATTATCGCATATTAAATTTAATTTGCTATACACCACCGCAGCAGTAAGAAGAATTTTTAATTAGATTCATGGCGTATTCTTTATGTATAGTTTTATGATCAAATTTCAACCTGATATATCTGACGGATTTTTAAAATAATTTTAAAACGTACTTGCGTCGTCCTGTTCGTCAGTATCGGGAATTTTGAATTTATGCAGAAATTATGTAGATAATAATTTTTATATACTTTTTATTTTCCAAAAAATACTATATTAGGTTGGGGAAAAAGAAATACATTTAAAATTATAAGAATAACGAATTTGTTTTTCCTCAACCTAATATCTCTATTTTCTGAATTATAAATAATTATAAATGGATTTCCTTTTCCCAGTTTAATATAATTTATTGTTGGGGAAAAAGAAATTTATTTAAAATTATTAAAATAATGGATTTCTTTTTCCCCATCCCGTTTACCGTTTCATCTCGTCATCCAATCTTCAATTGTTGCCATAAGCATTAAAATATGATATAAATTATGGAGCATACATACGTAATCACGATCACATTCGAATAAAAATCGATATTAATTTTGCCAGAAGTAATTGCAAACTCTCGGCAATCTCAGAGAGTTGAAAGGTCCGAAAGTCATTTCACCCTCTGTCTGTACTTCTATTATCAATCCTAAACGAAAATCCAAAAATTCCCTAGTCGTTGCTCTTCATTTTCTACGGTTCGTCAAGCGCGTGCATGCTCGAAACGAGGGAACGAAAAAACCGAGCGTCGAAACGAAGATTTTCTCATCCCCTTAACAAATGAGCCGGTGTAAATCAGGCCGGCCGAACGAGAACAGGCTACGTCCAATTTCCATCGCGCAAGTTCGATTCAATTTTCGCCAGTCGCGTAGTTTTCCAGCGAAAATCGTTCGTTTCTCGATGCAAATTCGCGGCGCCACGCGAGAATCCACCTATGACGGATCGCCTAATTTCCCATTATCCGTGCAAGCGTTCCCGGTGTCTTTATCCGGGACGAGCGCGTTTCTGCGGCCAATTTACATGTTGATGCAAAAAGTTTCGCTCGAAAATTGCTTCTCCGCCGTTGGAGCGTGAACCAGCCAGCGCGTGCAGCCCCGCCGGGTTACGCGCGTTTCCCGAGATCTCGATGGCCGTGCGGCCACCGGAATACGTAATTCCGACAGGGCAGAAATGAAACGCGGATCGTGATAAACGTGCCCGTTCCGTTAATAAATTCGGGCCCGTTCGCGGCCGGATTGAAACCGTCGCTGGTTAGAAACTGGAATATGACTCGATGCTGACGGATCGATCGATGCGCCCGCGGTAAATCGGATCCTTCGCCGATGCTTGATTTTAATGTGAGAAATGGCGGCCGAGCGGGCCGAGACAGGCTGCAGGATGTGGTAATTGCAGGCAGAGGTGATTGAACGGAAGGTGGTTATCCTGTTTGAACGATGCAAATATGGCGGAGAGGATGTGGATTTAGCTGCCGGTATTAGACGGCAGGATTGTCTTGACCGGACTGTGGTCCCCTCTTCTTCGTCCTTCGTATTTCGCGGTTTTCTGAAAATTCATTACGTATTCTGGTATTTCAAGGCGTGTATATTTCGAGTTTTATTTTGTTCCTTTACGATACTGGTATTGTATTCTACTCTCGTAATCTCTATTGTACCTAAAACTACTGAGAAATATGTTTACAGTAATTATTCGTAATTTGTCGTTGGATAAAAATAGAAAATTATGATTTACCCTATGAAATCCAAGTTTCTAACTGTCTTGGGGTGAAAAAGGGTTTTCTGATCACTAATATCACTGGCAAACAATTTTATTTTCGCTAAATAGTATAAATGTTACATTATTTCAGGGTGTGTGTATATTTTGAGTTTTATTTTATCCTTTTATCATATTGGTATTGTATTCCACCGTCGTATTCGCTATTACACTTTATACTACTGAGAAATATGTTTATAGTAATTATTCGTAATTTGTCGTTGGATAAAAATAGAAAATTATGATTTACTCTAGAAATCCAAGCTTTTAACTGTCTTGGCGTGAATAAGGGTTCCCTGAGTCACTAATATCTCTGACAAACAATTTTATTTTCTCTAAACACGATGACACAGAATTATTTCAAATTATTCTGTAACGTTTCAGATGCAAAATGTTACAGTGTAAATATTACATTATTTCAGGGTGTGTGTATATTTTGAGTTTTATTTTGTCCTTTTACCATACTGGAATTGTATTCTACCGTCGTATTCGCTATTATACTTTATACTACTGAGAAATATGTTTACAGTAATTACTCGTAATTTGTCGTTGGATAGATATGGAAAATTATGATTTACCCTAGAAATCCAAGTTTTTAACTGCCCTAACCATTAATGCCACTGGCAAAAAATTTTATTTTCGCTAAACACGATGGCACAGAATTATTTTAAATTATTACGCATCGTTTCAGATGCAAAATGTAACAGAATAAATATACCATCGGTTTCATAGGAAGCAAAAGCAAAACGGAAAGGTACTTTAAGGAGAATATAACGGAAGAATAAGTGTCATTGAGTTTGGACAAAAACTTTTTGTCAGGGGAAGTACTTTAGCGTATCTTTGCCTTAAAAAATTGCAGTTTGCACGAAGTTTTATAATCTTCCGGCGTATTATATTATACAGGAACCATGGATAGTGGGAATTCCTGATGAAGCTCGGTGTTTTACAAAGAGGTTTATCCAGAGTTCGATTCTCTTGTTCCTGCTATATCGAAATCGTATAAGACTCGCAATTCTCGAGTTTACCAACGTGTCGCGTGTAATATTAAAAATCCCGTTTAATTCGGCGAAAGTTTGAAAAAGTTGGACGCATTTCGAATAGTCCTGGATGTGCTTAAAACTTTCGCCCCCGAAAGTTTTTTAAAATCCGCGTCGGCGGCGGAAGGTTTAAATTAAGAACGCTTTTTGGAATGGAGAAGCGGAAAGCCGACTTGTTATGTAGCACTTTCGAAGAGCACCACTTGCGATTCAAAGGCTCGTTGTTTCACGCACGTTACAAACCCTCGTGCCTTCGAATCTCAGCGAACCCGTGTACGCGATTCCTACTTTCGGATGAATTTAATTCTCGCCAGTTTCGAAACGCGAATAATTGAACGGTTTGCGACACTGAATATTTAATTTGTCAATTTCTCCAAACGGGAAACGTGAATTGAAGCGTGAAAACGGTTGTATCATGCAAGAAGTACCGAAATAAATTTTCCTACTTAGACATTGACGAAGAATTTGCTACATCATCGGATGTGACAACCCCCGAATTATATTTAAATTTTGTTACTAGCAGCTTCCAACACTTCTACGTGCTTTATTTGAAATTTGCTTTAATGAAAAAATAGGGAAATTTAAATAAATCAGAGAAGAATCAAATTCGATTAAATGTCAGTTCTGTTTATACTATTTAAAATTATATATCGAATAAAACTTTAAATATTAAGGAAAAATATAGTCGTTCTTTTGTTCTACGATTTTTTCCGATTTCGTTGGTAAAGACGTTAATCATCGATATAGTTTATAAAATGTGACAAAAAATGTAAATAGTATCGCGGAACGAACTTATGTGATGATCCAATACTCTGTAATTTTCAATTGTGTGATATCTGTTGAAATAACTTCCGGATGTCGAGTCACACTCGACACAGGACTGCAAAAGGATAAAAGGATCTCGAAGTACGGTGGGTGACATGTTTATTAGAGAAAGATGTAACGAAATTGTTATAATTGCAGGGTACTGTTAAAATTCTTTCTTCTACTCGCGTCACCTCTCACGGATTTCCTCTCCTTTCTCTGCGGAAACGCTTTGAACTCCCTTTTCTTAAATGCACACCATCATTCGTCCCTTGTAACCATACGCACATCCCCGACACGATTAAAGAGATCCTTTAATCTAAAACTAACTTTAAACTCGCTGAAATTATACGAACTTCGGACTGAGATGTAGTAGGTTGAAGTTAGACCGAGGCAGCGTCAACTTTTCAGATTTGTTTTTAATTAAATTCGCCATGTTAAAAGTACATTCATCGTGGAATCTGCTGCACACAAATGGCGAAAAATTGTATCACGTATCTAGATTTTCCTAACCGCAAATTCTTCTGTTATCGATGGATATTCCTAACGTTATACGCAATTTTCCGAATTAATTCCTTCATTTCTATCTTTTAAACTGACGTACTGAAGAAAATCATATGATCATAAACCACGATTATATATAACAAATTTCGTGTTGTCATATCTAAATAATTCACATCGTGGAACCAAAATTTTTCAATCTCATTTTACACTTTTTTCATCCAATGTTGAAAATTTCAATTCCGAAGTGATACAAAATTAATAATTAATTTTACATTGGGGATAAAAATCTTCAAAATTATCAAGGAACCGAAGAACTTTGTTGAAGAGAATTTGGAATTGGACAACGAGCAGGGATCAAAATTCCTGGATAAATCGTTATATTTCACGTTGCACCTTGGTGGAATCAGCGAGGAAACGGAAGGAAAATCGTGGAAGGATTTTGAAACCCGGTCAGAGGCAAAAACACCGATCAAAGCCCGCTGGTTGTTCTTGCGCCAGGCATCGCATATGCAATTTACAAAACGAACGGTACCCGTTCGGTCGGAATATATGCGCGAAAATCGGCCAGCTGTGTCGAATTCGTCGAGCGCGAATGCAGGCGCCGCGTCTTGCGCATTCCGCCATAATTAGTACTGCGGGGTTAATCGATTAGGCGACGGATAGTTGCCTGTTTAAATCGTCGAACCGATTTGCTCCGATTACTCGATCAGTTATCAATTATTATTATTATTCGCCTGTCAATAATCTTATGCGCTTTTGATGATGAAGGATACTGGTTTCTGGGTCGGATTATCGAGATTTCATTTCGAGAAATATTGTTTCGAACTTTTAACGAATATATTCACTTTTGAATCGTCAAATTATTTTTATAGTCACATCGAAGAATTTTTTCTTACGTATATCAATAATTTTTTAAAGATATTTTAATCAACTCAGTTTTGCATTCTTGAAACGTTGGTAAAAGGTATGAAAAACCAGAAACATTCACATAATAATAATTAAAAAGAGAACAAAATAAGAATTGAAAGAAGATATTATTTATACGTTATTTGGTGTATTTATATTTAATAACAGTTTTGAATATAATTTGAGAACTGTATTGTCTCTGGAAGAAATAGATAAAGGAATCGATTCAAATACCACAAAAATATATTTTCTCATATCGCCAAGAAAAGGAAAGAAAATGGCAGCGAAGCAAAATTTGAGCCAAATAAGAAGAAATAGGAGGAGATACATATTTTACTATTTTTAAAATAACAAGGAATCTAGCCGAACTTTCTCCGCTAGTATTAATTTGAAATCTACCCGAAACCCGTGCAATTTTCGACATGCAACATTTTATTAACCACGGTATCAGCAGTGTTAAGAATTTGCACTGGTAACACGCCCGAGCGAGCACACTCGCGACACGGAAACACGCCGGTTTTGCATTTCGAATCCGAGGGAAACGCTTATATGAAATCGCGCGGATTTCAGGTTTGATCCGTCCCCGCGATTTTCTCCTTCTCTCGACCTCCGCGAAAATGCCACGAGGATATGGAAACCGTTGGAACGGGTTTGGCCGGGTGATCGCGAAGAAATTGTCGAATAATATCGGAGTTTGTTCGATTTATCGGGATCGTCCTGTCCTATTTTAATTTCGCCGCGAAGAAAAATTCCGCGCAAAAATCCCGCGCGCCGGCTCCAATTTCCGATAGCTGCCTCTCTCGCCTTCTTCGTCCTTGTTTTTTAATAAAGATTTTCGTAAAAAGGAAACGATCGCAGGAAGAAACGAGCGAGCGCCGCGTGGCGAATACAGATCCAATCAAGCGTGGAAAAAAAACGGGAACGTTACGTTGTCCTTCAGTGTAAATATTAAGCTTTCCTTTCCGATGTGTGTTCTGGTAATGTAAAATTTTGTAATCCAGCCACAGCGCGATGGAATCGATTCCGGTCCGAGTCCGCCCTGTTCATTAATTTACCCGGGATTAATTATTTCCGAAAGACTCGTCTACGCGACCGGGCTCTCTGTGAATTTTCCACGTCACCGGCTTGATTGTAGTTGATTACAATTCCAAGTTTCGTCCTCGAATAGTCTTGAGAATATTCTTCGGTGATATTACTGTGTAGAATATCTAGGCGTGGTCTGTGAAATGAACAGAGGGGTAGGTTGCACGGAGCTCGATTGTTATTGGCGAAGAATAACGTAATTAACAGGGTCGAGGGTTAGGTTATCGGAAAGATAAGAAAAGAAAGATCAAGTGTGGGATATCATTAGTCGGTATATCCCGATAAAGAAACACACACGCGTTGTTTGCCCGATTGCCTCTGAATCTACAAGTGCCTCGAAACCAACAGCAATTCTGGGTGCAGTGTAGCGTCCAATGTAACCTGCATCCTGGCCTTTGACCTACATTTGCAAAAGTAAATTCTACATAGTGTTACATGGAATCCTATTCGATGCAAAGTTTCTTGGATTTTCTAGAAATTATTTATTTCTGTCAATTTCTTTCCTCTATTCTATTTTTTCGTCTCATTCCATTCGTGTCTTTTAACGAATTTTTTTTTTAAGAATAATAAAAGAATCGGTAATTGTTGATAATAAAATTATTCGGTGATATAGAAAGAGAGAAAGGTTGTCTGAAATGGAAAATTTGAAACAATTGGGGAAACGCGGAGGATTATTTTATTGTATTTTATTTAAAGCTTTGTTTCAGTCATATTTCATTGATATAAAGTGATCGACATCGCTTGGATCGAATATCAATTTATTTTTATTTTAATAGTACACAAACTGTGGTATAAAGCGAGAAATTTGGCAATATAAATTCGGAAATGACGATGTTGCAGACGAAGAGGCGTATATAAAGATATTGTAACTTATCTCGGGATATGAATTATCGAATGAATAATTATTTAAATATTTTATTACATTTTCCTTACTATCTCGGGACACTTTAAATTACAAAGTACTTTCAACCGGCTGCGTTCTTTGGAAAAAAAGAAGCACGATATAAAGACGCGATTGCTGGGGTAATATTTAAATTATTGCCGCTCGAATTTACATATTACGAATACATTTTATTACTTCCATGGCTATCATGCATATTCACAAGGTGAAATTAAAAATCGACAGCGGAGTTAAATTACTATTGATCACGCCTCATTCATGTTCATTCGGATATAAGATACAATTATACATTCAGTATCTGCACGACAAGCTCTATTGTTAATCGCTGGCAACAAACTACAACAATGGAGAATTTCCATTGCGCTTTATTTCCGTCACGTTTCATATCCGATCAAACTTTATATCCAAGAATTCAGGTTAACTTTTTAAAAATATCTATCTTGTATCTTTGGATTGATTCATGATCTTTTTCATTCATTGTTTTCGCCCTTTTTCATACTTTGTTTTCTTCTTATATCCGCAAATAAATTCCAAAATGTCGTAAAATAAAGCTTTATTTATTTCAGCACGTCCGAAGACAAACTTGACAAAAGATTTCGCTATTCTTTCCACTATGTTACATCCCGTTAAAAGAAACAATGAAATCGACAATCATAGAATGCAATCTTCCTTTTTTTAACTTCGACAAATTAATCTTAACATTACCTCAGTGTCTTTTTCATATCTTTGTTATTAAATTTAATTCCATACATTCTTTTATGAGTTTCTAATTTGGCAATCGTGTTTTCATTTAATTCGATAATTCGTATAACGATACGAAATGTTCTTTAATTTTCTTTTTATCCAATTCTGTAATTTTCGTCCCAGTTTATCATTCGTCGTCCACTGATCATCGTGGATATATCTGCAAAACGAAAGGTATCCTTTCGACAGAACTCTCGTCAATAATACACGTGACTAGCGCGGAGTGGATCAAGGACCGAGTCAAATTTCATTTGAAATCGAATTCCGTTGTACTCGCGAATGAATTTTCCACGATATACCGTGCTGGAGCGACCAATAGAGGGGAAGCGATAATGCAAGAGAGAAAGGAGGAGAACAGAGCACAGATGTTACCACGGCACGGTGTTGGTAGACGGCTATTAGAAATTCGAAGGAACTGCAACGCCCATGGCGACAGGATTTCGCGAATTCGGCAAGCTGTGTATTCGCGCGACTGTAAACCCTCCGAGAGTCATTATATATGCGAGCAGTTTCGCGCGATAAATATTTATCGAGGCGGTGGTGTTTCGGCTGAGCCGATAACCAGCTGGAAGTTCATTGATTAATTCCTTAAGCGTGTACGATCGCGCTCGATTTCGATCCTCGAGATGACAGCGCGCGTTTCCAACACGCGATTAACCCCTTGGGCTTGTTCTCGAGAGGTACTCGCCTCGACAGAATCCTGGACAATCGCGTTAACCCGTTTACGGCCGGAATTTCGTTTGCACGTGAGATATGGATGTTACGGATTATATATTATATATTACGGATATATATGTAGGATCGTTTTTTGGTGTAGGGAATTGATTAGAATAATACTACGACTTTTTTTGGGAATACGATATAACTTTGTTAACACATTGCGTACGGGATGTCTCGTTTTCAGGTTCTTTCGACTCAATCGACGATTTAAAGAACTGAAAATAGACTTTCTTGTTACGTTACCAGGGAAACGAAGTCTTGTATATCCTCTTAACAAAACTCAATAATTACTATTATGGATATTGAACAAAGTATTCCAAATACAAGAGATCATGCACGAATCGATCATCCATATAGATTCTCGGGTAATATGAAACATTATACCCTTGAACCAACAATAGGCAAAGGAATAAAGAAATTACCAACAAGAAAATATAAAGTTTGTCCTTCCAATGGAGAAAGGAACGAAACAAGATATTATTGCAGATTGTGTCAAATACAATTGCACATTGGAGAGTGCTTCACTCGGTATCATACGATAAAGGATTATTCAAACTCTTAAAATAAATAATTAAAATTTTTAAAAATGTAAAAAATGTATAAAATATATATAGTAATATTTAAGAATACTTTATGAATACTTTTGTGAATATCTGCTATCAAATGCGAATTAAAATAGTGAATATTTGCATTGTATAAAGTGTTTCTAGAGTGCACAAAAATGCGTGGGCCCTGGAAGCTCGTTGCGCGAGCAGAGCACCGTACGCAATGTGTTAAGATAATCAATTGTATAAGATAACTGACTAGATACTTATTCTAGCGGCACTGGCTTACTTCATTAGACTGCTTAATCGTTTGCGTGCCACGCGTTTCCACGTTCAATCGTTCCAAGTTGAGTTTATCTTATTTTCCGTCCGAAAATTTGCAACCAAATGTCAGATTGAAATTAAAGTTCGTACTTTTATTAGCTGTCTCGTTATTTTATTTTTAGCTAAAATGGAATGGTAGCTGTAAAGTCGAGCATCATTTGCACTGATCGAGCAGAACAGAAGAAGCGCAAAATCGCTCCGTGGCACTGAAACGATTTAAGAAAAACTTAAAACTGACTTCTCCTACTGCCTACACTGTTATATTACCTTTCGTTCTGTCTTCTTTCACACACAGGCGCTCTTTCTCACTCACGCACTTCCTATGTAGCCTGGGCCTTGGGTGGGCCAGGTACTTGGAACACTTTGGACGTAATTATGATGTAGCCTGAGCCTTGGGTGGGTCAGGTGCTTGGAACACATCCCCAAACTTTCACATGTTTCTAGCATCCGTTCCCTCTCGTAAATATCTCAAACCCTCGGGTTTCTTGGTGCTCTGGTTTCCCTCCACTCCTGACATTCATTCAGGGCCGTATTCATCCCATTCCTACATATATGTTACGGAATATATATTAGGATGAATAACTACACATCACTATACCGAAACTTTATTATCCAATCGCCTTTTTCCAATGCCAATTCTTACTTCTAATGTCAAACGCCAAGTGTCCTTGTGCAAGTCTAACTGCCCACTTGGGCCTGTTCCTAAGTGCGGCCTCAAGGGGCCTTGACACCCCTGACGAGGTCAGGCCTCATCCCTCCTCCATCGAAGCCATCAAGCAAAACTTTTACAGTCGTTCGGAAAATCATTTCGTTTTTTTCCCAACAGAGAACCTAATTGTATTTTTTCGCAGCTAGCTTCACACTTCAACCGCATAAAAAAAAAGAAAATATAAAAACGAAATGACTTTCTGAACGAACCAATAAAATAATCCGTGCAAAGAGTCGTGACACCAATGTTTAAATTATCGCACGAGTGATCAGTGAAATGGTCTGCAGTCATTGGTCAATATTATTTTTCCCTAGGTCGAAATAACTCGGATGATTTGAAAATCGTTCGGAATTCATACTGTTCCGCTTTTCAAAAAAAAAAAACTGCACATCGTCATTGGGTTCGGGTATCGTTTATGCCCGGTTCAAATCGTTAGATTCGGTGTTCGTTTCGTTGGACGAGCTATAGGTTCCTTTCATTCTTTTCATGGGTATTTAATCCATTCACTGCGAGAGAAATTTACAGCGTTTTGCCTTGGGAGGTAACATTTTTCGAAAATAATAGTATTTAGTTTCCTGAGGCATTTACTTTTTCTAATAATTCCTATCTCAAATGGTTGTAAACTTATTCTGTCATCAATTATAATCTACCACGAGATATCTAGTAATTGGCAGTCAAATTAACGCTATCTATACCATGGTAAAAAAAGATGAGTTAGAATTAGAATTTTGAGAAAATGAAATAACAGAAGACATTGGAAAATGATCATACGTGCATTGAAAGAAGAAATCGCTTAGATGGTCATTGCATTGAATGCGGAATTTTCGATGATAGTTTTAAAAATTGCGATTTAGAGTATGCTAGGTTAATATGGAATTAAGATTTGTAATATGAGTATTTGAAATATAATGATCGTTGGAACAGGTTGAATCTGTGTGACGTTATTTCGACGAAGTACAGTTGTATCTACATATAGCGAAACAATAGAGTAATATGCTCATGGAAATGAACATAAAGACGGATACAGCTACAGATGTTATATAACAAATGTAATATTAAACTGATAAATTACAACGGTACCACAATATGGATTTAAGCATAATGGGATTAAATGAAATCGCGTGGCTTTATTACGAATTAAGAACAGAGACAAAGGAGTTAAATTTTAATTGAACATTTAACTTGCAACTAATGGCTCTCGTCCATGTCGTGTGGAAATAAATAGAGAAAAATAAATTACTCTTCAAACACGGTGTTAAATGAAACATGCGCGATAAATTGGTGGTAATAAAAATATACGAACAGCGTTCGATTAAAAAAAAAAACACACACAAGAAATAGATTGATGTCGAAACGACAACATGTATGCAAACAACGATATAAAAAAAAAACTCGAATATCGCGTTAGTTTTCCTGCTCCAAATCAAATAACTTTGGTACAAAAAATTCTTATACATTTGCAATTGCGAGTAAATAATACGTATAAACACGCTGGTATTTAATTTTTCGTTAATTTCGAATATTTCTATATTTGATCAACTTTTTTATTCGATAAAATTGTTTTATAAAATTTGATTCCTGTCTTGAATGTTTGCGTAAGCAAAATTTAAATTTAGCGACGATCAATTTCCCCAATTGGTATGAAAATCAATTAATATGAGGAGGAAAATAGCCAATGCCGGTGTTTATTGTAATTATTTGTATACATATGTCCTATTTCAATTATTCGATTTATATAAACCGAATTAGGTAAATTACGACGTAAACCATGTATATGTAGAATAACCTAATTTACTAGTCAGACTCGGCAATAACGTTTGATTTGCATTAAACGGATAAAATATCGAATACCCAACCTGAAATCCTATAAAACTTATATATAATTCTGTATAAAATTTTCTACCACTTTCATCTTCAAAAGATCACTATAAAATTCCCATAGGAAACGTTCACGATTAAATTAACCTGTGAGATTCTTTTCCTTAAAGCACTGATTAAAATTGTAAGAAAAATTGCACGTAATATTTTTTCTCAGGTCAAGGTTCGGTTTGCGATTTCCTTGTAGAAATTTTTTAAAATAATTCCAAGGAAGCGGAGCAATTCCTCTTTGGTTTCCAACGTCTCTTTACGAAGAATCGTAGATCATGCATAATTTAATTTAATTAACCCAATTCTCTGCGCCCGTATTTATAATGACCCTTATTTATCGATGAAAAAGCTTCTTACCTGAAAAAGAATTTTACGTCAAAGGAAAAAGCATCCCTTGGGGGTTGTTTCTGCATTCGTGTGACAAAAACAAAGAACCCTTGCATCGTGGTTGCGCGAAATCATAACTAGGTTACGGAACAATGTAAATGTTGTCGTAACGCTGTAGTTATTTCATATATCTTTCGCTTAATCCGGCTAAATTTTAGTCCCCTGAGTCGTATAAGAAGCTTCTACAAATTCGTTACGCGTAATTAATAGTAATAACGATAATAATAGTAATAATCACAAGAAGAGATATAACGGCAGAAATAATATTACCGAATGTTCTCTTAATTACTACGTGTGATTATTACATATCATTGGCAGCATCGTAAACCCGTTGAATGGTAATCGTAGAATAATTCATTATGTATAACTTGCACGTATTAATTACGCTTCTTTTCCTGACTGCTGATTAAATTAAACATTAATTAAATGAACACTCGATATTATATATGAAATCACGCTGCGTATTATTAATCGAGGATTGTTTAATTAAAAATTATTTCACATTTTCACTTGAATTTTAAGACAAGCAGGTTTTTCTTCGTCGTTCAAAAAATTCTCACTTCGTTGAATTATTGTCCTAAATTCATTCGCGAATGATAGATTACATTTCTAAAGGACTAGATAAACAATTTAATCCTCTGTCGTACCTTCTGAAATTATACCGATTCTATACAATTTATTTCCAAAATTATTAATCCCTGTTTACTATATTAATACTAGAATTATCTAATAAGTAATGGGTACTAAATATAGTGGGCATAGATAATAGTAACTGATAAATATACTAATTACTATTCTGTTTTAATACGAGTGAACATTAATTTTTTAAAAGTAGGTACATGTTTTTAGTAATTGCAAAAAGAAAATTTCCAAGATCAGTCTTTTTGACTGATTTGGTAATCCAAGTGTCGAAGCATGAAATTATATTAAATCCTTCATTCTCTGTCACACCCTTTGTTACAGTGTTCTAACATTTTCTAATTAATAATCTTTCTAACGATTCTACCAGATTTATTTGCAATATTTATTAATCCTTTGCACTTGAGAGATGAGCTTCACTTCCTTAATAAAATTCTAAAGATCGACATTAATCGACATGTTAAATTTAAAATAACGTAACTTCGTGGAAATAAAATAATTCTACCCGTTAATTTATATACGATTCCTTTTCGGCTATTTTAAAAACTATTCTCGATTTTATAATAGAGAATCTGCGGAGTTCAAAGGATTAATCCCTGCTCGCTGCATTATATTAAATTTTACTTCTAAACCAAAATTTCGCGCAATTAATTTATATACGATTCCTTTTTCATTATTTTACAACCTATCCTCGATTTTATAACAGAGAATCTGCCGAGTTTAAAGGATTAATCCCTGCTCGCTGCATTATATTAAATTCTACTTTTAAACCAAAATTTCGCGCAACTAATTTATATACGATTCCTTTCCGACTGTTTTAAAAGCTATCCTCGATTTTATAACAGAGAATCTGCGGAGTTTAAAGGATTAATCCCTGCTTGCTGCATTATATTAAATTCTACTTCTAAACCAAAATTTCGCGCAACTAAGCATCCGCGTTATCGCGAAACCCCATTCCTCGAAGAGTTACCTCGGCAAACGGTAACACAACAGCGAGCTCTATCTTCCAGCGCACATAACCGACCGTTAAGACAAAAAAAAAAGAAAGGAAAGGAAAAACGAAGAAAACGCGTTGTCAGGGGTATAACGGAACGCGCGTTTGCTGGAATAGAGAAGGAGTTAAGGGACCCCAGCACGGTTTCCAACGGGTTAAGAACCGTTAAACAGCCAGGCTCGTCGTGTCGCTGGAGACGAAGAATGAAGCTGTAATATGAGAGCCCTCGACATACTCCATTATTCACCACTTGAACGTAATATTTGCGGTGTGATATGGTTTCAGGATCCAATCCCGGGCGTAGATAAGCAGACGTTGCTCCTAGCGCTTGCCATCTGCGACCCCCTTCCGAACTCTAACAGATTTTCGTTCCCATAGTATTGGATAACGCCTCCCCTTTTAACGTTCTCGTTGTCTTCCTCTCCGCTGAGCCCTCGCGTGCACCCTCGCCACTCCGGCACATAAGTAACCCACCCCTGGCCCTTTCGCCTCGGTCCCAGCGACGTAATAAGATGGTTCGATTCCCAGTGATGAAGTGGAAAGGGATGTCGTAGTCGGACACCGGGATACAGAACGCGGCGAAGATGGTTTGTTCCGAGGATGTAAAAGATACTCTTTTATGCGGTGGTGACGAGTGTAGGGGGTTAAAAGCGTGAATGGGATGTTTGGAGAGATCGAGGGATGGATGGAATTGAAAATTCGAGTTTCGAGCCATTGAGGGTTAAGAAGTTAAGAAGTTATTTTATCCGTTTTTATTGGGTTGTTCCGATAGTAATTTCCTTTTTCCCAACAGAAAAATTTGTCGAATTCGACCGTTCATGATCACGTGAAATATCTTGGCTTAAAAATCGTGTTTCATTTTCACCAAAAAAACTAAATGACTTTCCGAACATTCCCATATATTAACTCTTTGCACTCTACGAACTTTTTGTCTTTTTTTTTTCTTTTGTTGGACTATCCATGGGCTAACCATGGAAAATAAATACCAAATCTGTCATTTGTCTGAAGGTGTCAGGACCATAGCGAATGTGTGGCTTTTCTTCTGCTAAAACTTTTCTACTGAATTATTTGATATCGTTACTTAATTAAATAGACGAGTACTCGTTCTACCAATCGTATTATCGATAAATGTATTTTAGTTAGAATGAAATTTCAACAATTTTGTATATACAATTTTGTGACAGACAATGGCGTTGTATATAGTCAGGGAATTTTTAGAAGAACCTACAAAAGTTTTAGGTATTCCAAGAAAATTTTTTAATTGCTATAATATACACAGCGACTACAATTCTCTCATCCTCTTAATTTTTAAAACTCTTTACAAGAGTTCCAGTAATTATTAAATACTTTAGAAAAGCGCTTGTATAATAAAACGAATACAGTAATCTCGACCTTAATTTAATATACTAAAAACCTAGAGATATAATCCAAGAGTAACAAAATTGTAGATGTTGCATATAATAGTTCTAGAAATTGTTTATTTCTACTCGAACCTATTATCGCAGTTGACTCGTTTAAAGACCATCGTGGAATCGCAAGGAATTCGCAATTTTTATTGTTCGACAATTATTACGAATACTTATGATAACCAACAGCAAAAGGAGTTAAAAACGAAAGTGAAAGCGTCGAGATCTTTCAGCGATTTCATAGCACTCGCGAATCAATCGCAACTCTCCGCTTCAAGTACTCGCGATCTGTGCCGAAATGTATCGAATTCGACGTCGCACGCGTAATTCGATTCTCGCTAGTGAAAAACATTCCTTTGACGCTGCTCGATCGTGTATTGTATTTCCTTAAGCGGGATTTCGGTCGATACGTGGTTTATCGTGAAAATATTATCGGCTTACGATACCTGAATAAGTTACGAGGCGCGACGTCTGATTATTGTCTCCTTCGAGACGGCTTTCGATTCGACGACGATCGGGATTTTTATGGCCGATGTGTTTATACGGAACCGTGATAACGGAGATTGGCGGAACGGTTGCGGCGACATTTGGAAAATTGAGAGAACCGAGGGAGTAGGAATTGAATACCAAATAGCATATTTCAACCGAGAAACGAGTCCGTTTTTGTCTTCCTTTCCCCCTGTTTTTGCGAGATAGAAGCGTCTGCTGTTATAAGAAGAGGTATAGTTTATGATCTTTTTTGTTTCGCTTTCTTATTGGCGAGAAAAATGGAATTTATGTATACGTATTACAGGATTATGGTTCGCAATATTCGGAGAATTTTACAAAATCTAGCGATACTGTGTTACGGTATATTTATTTTACAATCGCGGAGAGACGATTATCAAAGAATCTTACAATCAAATAGAAAATCACAGTTTCCCGTATTTGAAATATTTTTGAGCTTTTTCTAGTGGAAATATCGACGGTGATCCGATCATAAATTTGGTTATATCTCTATAACGTCGTATGACTCGAAAGTTATATACCCACATATTCCTGGTTTTTAAAATCTATTTTATTTCATTATCACTGTCGTCCGATATTTATTTACGACGATCTATGGTCTTCAGATTTTAGATGACGGTAAAATTTTGCAGTAAACCAGAATTTCTTCCTGTCACAAAACAAGATTCAACATCGAGAACGTTGACTCTGTTAAGAGAAGATTTTTAAGTAAACTTTTAAGTAAAGGACAAAATGATATTTTAAAAAATATAAAATAAAAATTTCTATAGAGATATCTGGAAAATGTGTCGTGATATAAAAACTGAAATTTCATAATATTTTATCGGTTTGAAACGTGCCATAGGATTTTAAAGAAACGACATTCTTACGCTTCTTCCCGCAACGTCGTGATTTATTTATCAAACGTATTAATTAAAAGTTGGTCACTTTTCTAACGATCTCGTTAGACGAGATTAGGGGAAGTTCGCTGAGCGTCGTATGAAATTGTGGTCTCGAGTCACAGAAACCGCTAATAAATCACCTTAAATCGTCAATTTCCGAGGAGCTTCTAGTTTCACAACTTCGCTACCCTCCGCTCCTCTGTCGCTTCTCACTCGGTCGCGCCGAGTTTTCGCGTGAATTAACCAAGAATTATGTTCTTGTTTATCATAAGTTGTGACTGCGAAATTTACTACCCCTTTCACGACACGGTATTTGCGGGTGCGCGTAGATCAGGATGGTTTTACCGTGCCGTATATTTTTTTTTTTTTTTTCTTTCCATTTAACTCTGATTTAATATCACGGTCACGGCGGTAATTCCACCTTGAATTAAATACAAACGAATACTCATCGCGAAGAAATTCGCGAGATAGGGTAAGACGAGAACATGATAAAAGTCTCGGGAATTTCGTCGAAATCGTGAAATATCGCAGAGCAATCGAGACCTGCTGCGATCGTTCGCGATTTACACGCGATTATATTTTATTTCGTCGCGAATGCGCAATTAAAACGGGACACGAAATTGCGTGATTTAATGAACGCAATTGGCATTACCGGTTTCGGCGGACCGGTAGGGAAAAATTGTTTCGCATTCTGCGCTACGCCGCGATTTCTCGTTGTGATTTTTCATTTCATATCTCTCGGCGTGCGGCTTGCTATATTTATAGCTTTAGCGACGATAGCAGAGAAATATTGAAACGTTCGCGTGCTATGACATTTCGCGAAATGCGTTCTGGGTCATCGAGGGAAGATTGACTTTCTACGCCGGAGCTTCATAAACATTCATGCATCATACCGAGGCCGTAACGAAGAGTTAAGGATATTTTGTTCCTGCGCTTTTTACCGGGGAAAAATTTCAAAGCTACGACGTACCGTGATTATCGCGTCTAATTACGAGAAATTTTCATCCCGAGTTATGTTCGTTCCGCTATGGCGACGTAGTTATTTCCAGTTGAAACGGCGAGCGTCGGAAATGCTTGTCGAAATGTTCGCATTTTAAATTTTCGTTTAAATGCTGTCCTAAAAAATATTACTTTTCATGCAAACGATAATTGCAATGCGATGGTAATCAAGTGGTAGGTATCTACTTATGTTTTATCCAAAGTATAGTGCACTAATCAGATTCTAAACATCGATGTTGATTAATATATAAAATTTATCTTTGACTGATCACTGAATATTTATATGATTTTTTATTTATCTTTTTAAGAATATCGTCGACTTTATAGTAAAAGGTGTTTGAATTAGTATTCTCAAAGAACCATCCCATTTGTTTATTACATAAATTAATTCATTATTGTTGAAAATAGACAATCAAAACGTGAAATATGCTTTCCAACATGATCGAACATATATCGTGTACCAATAATTCCCAAATTGCAACTTTCACTGGTAATTTAAAAATCGTATACGATATCCAAATCACTGCCGATTCCAAGCTTTCGATATTTTCAAGATCCGAACCATTTCGAATACAATCCCGAGCCGAAAGCTGCCAGAACTCTGGCCAAGTGTTGCAAGTTCCGAAGGTCTCGGGAGCCGTGAGTTTCGAGTCTCGAAGTTGCGGGACTTTCGAAACTTGCAAGTTTCGAATCATACTCGAAGCGATTCGAGTCTATCGTTATCTTCGAGCCCAGTCCGTCGGTATTCTACCCGGGAACTCTCATCCACCCTGGTCCACCCTTTCCAACTTGCGAACTGTGTTCACCCCGGCAACAAAAATCCTATCGTTCTCGCGCTATTCGTACGCGATTAAACTCGGCGTTGAATTACACCGAGGTACGAGTGTATCGTATGACTGTACGTGACGATGGTTTAATAACTATCCCAGAAAGGACTGCTCGGCGAACCGGTCCGGGACGGTCACGTTCACGCGGCTCGGAATCATGCGACGTAGCTTGATCCTTTTTACAAACAACAAGCCGGCAAACAAACAGCGAAACGAACGAACGAGCCGGCGAACCAACTGCACGCGATTCACGGCGTTTGCGTACGTTGTTTCAGGAAGCAGCGAGCCATGGCTGAAGAGCGTAAAGCACGCCGAACTGGGCACAGAGGTGCAACTGCCGTGCGTGCTCAAACTGCCACAGTGCGAAGGGCTTCACAGCATCAAATGGTACCGCGGCAGCACGCGTTTCTTCATTTTCAGCGAGGAGTCCGGGATAACGCGCGGGAACAACGACATCGCCGTCAGGTAAAGTATATCGCTGCTTTATGGTTGACCCCGATCCCGACGACGCCACGACGGACGTCGGCGTCGTATTAACGGCCCGACAGGACGCCACGTCGCGCTACGAGGGTCCTTATCTCACTTTCACCTTCTTCTCCTTCGTCCACTTTGTCTCTGTCTTCACTCCTTTCTTTCCAGTGGTTCGCGATACGCCTTTTTCCACGGTTTCTTCATAGACAGAAGCGTTTCGAGATTCTTGCAGTGAGTCAGAAGTATCGAGATAATTTGATTCGCGTCTAACCGTTGCATAATAAATGTAGCTGTTGCGAACTTGAAATAACAGTGTTGCGACGTAATAAAGGTGGTTAGATGTGCCTCGTTGTACTTTTTAAGGATTAAATCGCGATTATCAGAAACGAGAAACGAAAATTTGTAAAAACGCATTTGCGATTGATCCAACGAAGTGACAAACAGATGGATGTTCATAAATCACGATTTAATACATAGACAACTCCTGTACCTTCTTCCTTCTACTCTATAGAAAGCTCTATTCTTTCATTACCAAATCCTGTACCAACAAATCACAACATACTCGAACTGAACTACAACAAACATCGAACAACACAGCCGAAACAAAATCGTACATCAGACAGATGACATCAGAACATCTACAGCAAACAAAACATAGACAACGTATCATTAACATCACCAAATCATCAAACCCAATGTAATAAAAAGTAAAACGCAAACCAGAGCACTTTACAACACTTTACTTACAAAACTTTACTTACAAAACCCAAGTGACTGAGATAATATCGATACAAGCAGAGTCGTGAGATTATGAAGAATGTATAATCTAAATTGTCGATGTTAATAATGAGAATTTACTGAGACATAAATAATTAAATATAGCCATAAAGACCATGATAATTATAAATTAGAAATCAAATATTTCGTAGCAGTAAAAATATGAGGAATTAATCTTAGAAAATTTATAACAAAAATATAAATTAACTACCAAAACGTAATCGAAAATTCTGGGTTATTTGTTGAATAAGTTATCATTCAAATATCGCAAGTTTGTTAAATAGCAAGTGATTAATGAACTCAAAATTAATCCTCGAATCGTTCCGATTTATAAGATAAATATTTGTATAGATTTGTTTAATTCTCGAGGATTTTCGGAAGAAATTTATCTAGATTTTCGTTGGTTAACACTCGGGTTAACGTCGTGTCATACTTGCCTCTATGATATCGCTGGAGCGCATTTTCGAAATACCGCAATAAAGCACAAGCAGAATTAATAATCTTGTTTGCGCGGTTTGTTTGGCGGATATTAAGCCACTATTCGGCGCAGTGCAAGTTCTCGTGAGCTCGGTACGAGGCAAACTTTAAGCAGAAAATAATAACCACGCGCGAAGCTCGGTGCGCGATGAAAAATAATTAAATGGCCATTGAGAGAACGCCTCGTCGGGGCCGTGTGTAGCGATCATGATTATTCGATCGACTTAAAGCTGGATAAACATCGTTCGAATAAACCAGGCATAAGATACAGTGAAATTGCTCTAATGAAAACTTGCGTGTCGAACAACCGCGAGTATCCCTCGTTTAGCTCTCAAACGATAAACGCGAGATAGAGTGTAAAATTTGCTCGAATATCTCTCGCGTGAAATTATGCAGCTTCTTTTCCTCAAAGCGTACACGTTCTACGCGTATTGGCGAAGAATCTTAATCGAAATTCCGGAAGAAAGCAACGACGATTAAGTGGAAAATAATTTCATGTAGGAATTTCGTTTAATTTAACTAATTGCAATTAATATGGAAATAATTTCCACGGTAAACAGCAGCGAATATCAACGATATTCTTCTCTTTAAAAATACTTCACGACCGTTATAAAATTCATTCCCTCGCGTTATATTCGTTCTACTATTCTTCCAGAGTAATTACAATGAGGAGCTTTTTGTGTCAAATATTTCACGTATCGAGTTAAATCGTGGAACACCTATAGGTACTTTTTTAATAAAGACTCTCAATTCAAATTCTCCCTGGAAAAATAAATTTGAAGTAGTATTAATTAAATTAATCGCGATTAAAATAGCGGTCAGATAGGTAAATATTCTTCGTCCGAAAACTGGTCGAAACTTCTGGTGAAAATTAAATTTCACGCAGTGTATATTTATTCCATCACGTTTCCGGAATAATTAAAACCAGGCAACTTCTTATATCAAATCGTGGCATTACCGAAAGCTCGTTTTCTCTGCGATCCACTCCGTCCGTTTCGAGACACGAATGCACGAATCTGAACAGGAGAAATCGACTTTTTAATTCACTTAAACGAGTGCCATTAGACGCAAGGAATCACCCTCGTTCCGGCCGCTCGAGCAAGAGGGTGCGAGAGGGCTCGATCGCGAAACCGCCAGAAAAATGAATATTACATCGGAGATATTAAAACGGCAGAATTATTATCGTCATTTACGCGACGCTGTGAAAGCTTCCGCCGGCGAGAGGGTAATTTCAAAGATACGGAACAGCTGGTAATCCAGGATTAGACGGAAGAAGTAGGCCAGCCGAGCGATCCCTGTTCTCTGGCTTGCTTAATTTTTCTTAAATATTCCTCCACCCTACGCGGACCAATCGATAAATTTTTATCTTCGATGTCGACCAGGAAATATCGCGTTGCCGTGTTAACCGCTCTTCCAGGTATCCTGGATCGCGATGGGAAGTTGGCGAGTGTAATCGCGTTGTAACGCCGAAGAGATGGAAATTTTGGTCGAGATTGTTCCATGGACGGGAATAATTAGGAAGCTTTTAATCGAGGCCACGAGTGCGGGTGAATTAGGATTGCGAATTTGAACGATTCGATTATGCTTATGCGACGATGTTTATCGGTTAGCGGTTATGTAGTTTTGTTGTCGATTTAATTTCGAATTAATCTTTCTCTTTATTTGTTATATATTAAAACACACGGTCATTCTGATGGTATTGAAATTGTTTCCCTTTGGAAAATATTTTTTTAACTAGGATGTAGAATACGTAAATATTTTTGTCCATTCTTAATTAATATCTGATTTTTTTTTATTTCATTAGACAAAGATTTAGTTAAAATTGCAGTTAGAATTAATTAAAATTTTTTACACCTTTTTTACGGGTAACATACGAAATATATTTAATATGATGAATTATTTAAAATGATAAATTCGCTTCGATTTTTTTGATAATTCTCAGATAAACTCGCAAATGTATTTATACCATAGATTGCAAAATTATAAACAAATGAATTTCATTTATTCAACCTGACTCACAAAAATAATCTGGTAAAAAATCTAAAAATTTGATCGATATGTAGAATTTATTTTCTATGAAATTTTACGCAATTAAAGTGGAATAGTCAATAGAAAATTAAGCATAAAATCTGACTCGTTACGATTTAACGTGCAATCCTTCGCGATGAGTTATTAATAAAGCACATGAGCTTCTTTTAAAAATGCAGCCTCCTCGTGCATACGTTTTACATAATAGAAAAATGTAAAAC
Organism: Euglossa dilemma; assembly: GCA_002201625.1. Classification (NCBI taxonomy): domain Eukaryota; kingdom Metazoa; phylum Arthropoda; class Insecta; order Hymenoptera; family Apidae; genus Euglossa; species Euglossa dilemma. The sequence goes on from NIJG01000123.1 coordinate 8,730,799, forward strand.
GAAGATAGGAACGTGAATATTCGTATAATATTACGTAGCAATGTGGGAAGTTAGAACCACCAAAATCTTTGTCGTATTAATGCCCGTTTCCATATGCAAATTCATGCAAAGATGAGAAAAAAATGTACGAGCACGCTGTGGTTTTATCGTCCGTTCGTTTCTATTTTTGAGGAAGAAGCAGTTACACAAATTTTTCTGCCAGAGAAAACTCGAGGAACGAAAATTCGGAATTTCTGAAGAAAGTGATTATTTATTACCCGTTATTTTATTTTCGATGGAAACGCGATCTGCCGAATTTCGAGATAAAACCAGAGAAACAAGAATCTAATACTAATTTCGCGACATATGAAATGTTTGCTCGAACGTTGAATTTTCTCCGAACACGCATCCCTTGAAATAAATTCCCATCCGATCGAATTTCATATTTTAATGTTATTTTCTACTATATTGGGACGATGGGTCAGATCAATATCGGTAATCCTACCCTTCCGGGACAGTGGATTTCAAGAAATAAATCTATCTTTAGCTACTGAATTTCTCTTCCAGGATCTTTTAGCGAAATAACGGATAAAAATAATCACGTGTCCAAGTTTTAGTACCTTTCAATTAGAATCGATCTGAAAAATTCTATATATCCTTACAATTCGAGGGAGAAAGCTCGTAAGCTTCCGATTTGTATCATTCGTAATAAAATAAATCTTATACTTAAATAAATCGATACTTTAAACGAGATCTTTTGACCAGATCATTTCATAGAAATAAAGCTTTTAACTTCGATTGAAAAACAAATTAAATTCCATATCCCAAAAAGTAGCGAAAAATATCCTAAGTCATTGCAAATATATTCTTCGCTAATAAAATGAAGCAAACGTGTATTTCCAAATAACGCGAAGTATTTCTGAAGACCTCGACTATCATACACCAGCGTTACATCCGTGCAAAAACTGTCACATTCTTCACGCGTCATGTAGGCCGGAAAAAAAGAACACGCTTCTTCCACACACACACATACACGTGTCTTTTATGCATTATTCAGTGTAATTTATCTACGACGAGATCGTAGACCTCGCTGTGGCTTATCATATTTTCGGTGTTTACACAACGGCGAGAGAAAAAGGTTCTCTCGAATGATCGGGAATATTGCATCGGATAATAAACTAAACGGGAAGTGATCGGTTATCGTGGATTGAAATAGAGGTTTGTTCGATACAAGAATATATCCCTGTGCGACATTGTTATCCTCGAAATCGTTCGGTCGACCCAGTTCGCGGGCAAGGAGAAAGAAGGCCGAGGGATGCGAGGAAAGTTAGCGAGAAGTTTATTATCCTATTGGCCCGATTTCTCGTCGGCCATTGACAAGTTTTCGCGGTTCCTCGTGGATGGTCGCTGAATCGCAGGAACGCGATAAAAATTCTCCCTCCGGCCCGATAATGGAGGGCTCGGTGTAATTGAAAACGTCGGCTCGCCATCGGATGAACACTTATCACGTGACACCGGCGCGATCAGGATTGCCTAAAATAGGGAAGGAGCAAAGGAGCACGGCGAGAAGGAGATAGAGGAAGAAAGATGGCGGAAGAAGGGGAGTGCTTTATGTTCATTTACATTTCGGAACTTTTATCGCCGCATCCGGCCAACTCTCTCTCCAACTTTTCTCATTTACCGCCATCCGATTTAATCGGTTGCCTTCTGTCCCCGCCCCGCGCGTTTTTTTTTTCTTTTTTTTTTACGAGAACCGTTTCTGTCGCGGAACGCCGACGATTTTATACGAACGGGTGATCGTGACAGCGGTTTAAGTAGAGTATGATTGGCTGGATTTCGAGGGTGGTGTCTGAGGGTGCTTTTGGCGGCTTCTGTTTGTAGTCCCTTGGTCCGGGGTGAGGCAGAGCGCGGTCGGGTCGATGACTTCTTCCGCGTTCGCTTTTTACCGTTTCGGGCCCTTTGATGTTGCCATAAGATGTAATTCGAGGAGTCCCGGTAACGTTAATCGGCTTCGTCGAGATTGGAAACGGGACGACGTATTTACATTGCTAAATGTCATCTGGAAAAATTAATACGGGACTGCGGTTGACTCCTCTTGACATCATTACGGGGTTAATTATATAATTAAAATAGGGTAGGATTGTGGAAAAGTAGCAGTTGGTTAAACGGTGATATATAAAGAAAGAAAAGGCACCATAAAAGTTCTAAATGACTCTCTTTATGACTTCAAAGCTTCATGAAACGTTCCTCTCTTCAGAAGATTATCCCCTGCTTTTCCTAATTTCTTTTAGAACTACCTTCTCACCCTTTAGGTGACCGAAAATATTCCACACCCATTAGTGAATTGTTCACATTTTCGCTAGCTTTATCCTATCTTAATCCTACGATTATTAACTAATACTATAAACTATACGTTATTAACGTTAACCCTATAGTAGTAAACGAAGAAACGCGACATGAAAGTGATAACTTAATCGAAATGCATGGTTTATGATGAATAAAAAGAATTTACACCGTTCCAAGTGTTAATTCATCGAAGTTGAATTACCGTTAAAATTCTTCGGAATATGACATAAAAGTCTAGATGAAAGGCTATACGCCTGCAATTTCGAATAATTAAAAAGGAATCATATTAGCGAGGGTATACCTATAAATTAAGCGAACGCGAAATGAAAGTCGTGCGACGAGCAGAATATACTATTAAAGGATGGAATATGGCGAAGGGCAGGTCTCTGGAAGAAATTTTTATCCGCGCTGCGACGCGGCTGATACAGGAACATGCACGAGAAGCGATTCTATCCGTGTATTAACACGCTTCCTTATCCCGACCAATCCCCGTGAGAGCCTTTTTCTCAAAATACAATTTTCCGCGGCTAAGATACTTTTGCAGGTACATTCTGGCAGGGAATATTTCTAACCGCCGGGAAGAAAGTCTAAGGTACGCCTGACGTCAAATGGGAAATTGACTTCTTCGAGTCTTTCATGTTTTTCCGCCGTGTCGTCGCGACACGGATAACTTTCATCTCGAAAGATTTATATCGCGGCATTATATCCGCAGAATGCGGCTTTCATGCGACTCGAGCAGCGTATTTTATAAACGTGCTTTAGGTTGTTTGTTAGCTATCCTCTGCCACGTTTCTTTTCGCCATTTCGAGGTCCCCGATGCTCTCTCTACCGGAGTTGTACCTTTGTGGCTCGCATTTAACGATTTTAGTCAGTC
>NIJG01000123.1:8734310-8747306 GCA_002201625.1 Euglossa dilemma
GTAGAAGAAGAATATAGGGAAAAATAATTTTAGATGACGTACATATTTTTTAATTCGATGAATTTCCGAATGTATCGATAGCTTCGTTTTTCGTCCGCGAAGGGCTAATAAATTTTATATCACATGTATGTAACCCAAACCAAACTTAGCAGTGATTATACATAATAACCGGCAATTGTACAAGGAATTAATTTTGTTATCAGAGAAAAATGATTAGTATATCGTGAATAATTTCGAAGATGTTAATTTCGTTAGTAATTCTGTCGCAAAGAGAAGAAGAGAAAGAATGTTGGATATTAAGATTTATCGCGTAAGATATTAAAATAACAAATACTATTAAAAATTCTAAATACTAGGATAGAGTAACATTACATTCTATTCTGAAACTACCCGCGTCTGCTTTATTTCGAAACTAAATATTCCCACGCGATGCACGTTAAATACGAGAATACATGATTTACCACGAGGTGCATATTGTTCGCCAGAAGAAACGCCGCCATTTCCCCCGTCGCGTGTCACGTTTCCCACGTTTTTTACCCCCAACCCTCGAATCCAGCTGCATATCTGCTTATCTCATACCTTCCTATTTACCTACTGGCCAGCTTATCGTATTCTTTTCTCTCTACCCAGCAGCCATTCCGCTTCTTTCCGCGTTCATCTTCGTCGCTCCGCCGTCTGTTTCCCTTATTTCCCACCCCTTTTCTCCGGCTGGCCCTCTGTTCCCCGCTGAAAGACGCGATGGTGGAAGCGATTACAGCAAAAGAAGAAAATTGCCTGGAACTTACGACTACCTTCCGAGACGTATTTGCCTAGCGTTGCACTATTTCTTATGAATCCCGACGTGAATCTCTCCCGGCGAAGTATTCACCGGTAGAGAAAGGAGCGACACCGTATGAATACGAACGATTGGCTCGACGCCATTGCATCGGGAATATTAAACTTTAATTTCAGACAGATTACGCGGCGCTTCCTTGCAATATCCCGTTTCCTAGGGATAGCTTGCTTCTAAATATCGTTTACCTCGAAAGATATTGGATTATCCTCGATACCTCGGCTCGATCTGCAGATGTTCCGAAGGTTCGCACAGGCTGCGGAGATTCTACGGATTCTGGGAGTTGCCTGCAGGTTTTTCGTGTCCCGGCTTCCGTTGCCAAAGGGAACATCCAAAATCACCGGCCACGAAGCCTGCACGTACCCTCTAATACGTCAAACCGCCAAATACTAGCACGGATCCTCGCCGACAGCCAAACAAAAAGTTCCCTTGGGTTCCAAATTAAATCCCGAACGCGGCGCGCAACGACGTGCCCCGACGCCAGCCTCGAAATAATTGAAAGGCGATCGTTGGCCAGGATTCGCGGATGAAATCGACGACGCATTATCTCGCTCCCGTGCAGCTTAGCCTGAGTAGGAATCGCAAGGACGCGGGGCAGAGGAGGGTTAAGAAGTCGTTTCATTTTCAATGTAATTCCTGCTCTCCCCTGGTATTATCCTGTTCTATCTCCATTTCGAGCTCATTAAATCGCGAGTTCGGATTACGCGTGGCGGGTATTTAAGGTGGATTCCTGCTGCCGTTCCTTCTGCTTCACGGAGACCAGGAGAAAGGAGATAAAAGAAAGAGACGTGTCTGTTCTTTGAAACGGGCGGGGAGGGATTTTCGCAATTGCAACTTTGGTAACGGGACCGAGGCTGACCCCGAATGGCAACGCGCCCACTTTGACGGGCTTTGCGTTGTCGTTCCGGGACGGGAAAATAGGTTTCACGGAATTCCTATGTATTCGTTACGCGGGCACAGAGAGGAAATCCTATGGTAAAGCTGTGGGACGGGAAAAATGAGTTTATGAAGTTTCTTGTTTGAGAGGCCAGCCACTTCGAGGGCAGTTTCGCGGAATTCGCCCGATCGCAGAACGGGTCGACGAGTTTGGGAGCAGTTGGATCGAGCCCCGGTACTCGATTCTTGGCTCGAGGTTTATTATTCTTCACAGCCAGACTTGCATTCGAGGATGTCAGACTGCGACAGTGATGCCACGTGTGCCAAGCGATATTCTCCTGTTTCGGATATCTCGGCTCGATATTTTCTGAGAGGGTCGTCCCTTTAGGGCTGTTCGTTTGTGCTTCGTTCCACGAGCAAAGGTTGGAAGTTTAAACAAAACGTTCGCGTGATCGGTATCGGCTATGCTGCAGCTCAGTGGCTGCCAAATATTCAGGAACGAATATCCGAGAACCCTTGCCGAGGGCCCTTACTTCTTCCCTTTTGTGCAGGAGTCAGGAAAACGTGTTCCATTTGAACGAAGTATAATTTAAGTTTCTCCTTCCTTATGTATTTATTTATATTTCACTGTATATCCGTATACGCGAGTTCTCACTATATCGTACGTTAATGCATCTCTCGATAAACTGATTTTACAACGTGAAATAATTGACACGTTCGTTACTCGTGTCACATATGTGTCATGCATCAATTTCCATTGCGAATCCGGCATGACACGCGTGTGACGATAATTGATGCTGATAATTACTACAAAGAACGCTTTACGATTCCTGATACGCTGTATTCGAGAATGTGTGATAATAATATCACGTGTGCAATGATAGTTATTGGCATAAAATCGTAGCTTTACTGTTAGATCGAATAACTCTAGGAAGATCCTTTAAAACCCATAATACTAGCCTAAGTTAAGTACTATTAAGTTAACACTACAATTACTCTGGTCTCTAATGTATTCCTAAATAATCATGACGCTATTTTAATAAAATATCGATACAAGTTTTACCGAAAATAGCTTCATATTTTCAACAATCGCGAAAATAAAATGTTCGAAACGAGTCATTTTTTCTCTCATCGTAGTTCTAGTGTTAAGTACCAAATATTTACCTTAATTTAAGCGAGTGTTTTCACAGAACAGAGTATTACATCGTTGATTCTAAAAATTAGTTTTTATCTTTTCTCTGTGTAAACGAATAAAGAGTCTGTCGTAATTGTGGACAACGCGGTGTCAGTGTATTATTTCTGACTCGCTGGAAAACTAGGTTTGCGTTGTAATTTATTAGACCTGGATACTATCTGAGGGGAAATTTTCAGTGGATACGTTTCCGAGAAATTGGAAAAAAATAAGTCACAGGCTGTAGCTGTGATTCGAATGTGGATAATTTAAATTCGAGTACCGCGTTAAAGTTCAAATTGGGTCAGTCTGTGTCTGGGTTCGTTAGCTTGCGTTCATTATAATTTTCCTATTCACGTGTTTACCATTGATAACTCACGTCTCTCGCTAGTACGAATGTTATCTTAACGTTATGCTGTTAACAGATCATAATCTAGCCGGCTTTGATCACATGGTGCACGCGTTCGCAGTCACACGATATCAGACATAAATGGATTGCCCACACAGGATGCCTCGTGATTCACAGTCTAACGGGGAACAATTTTCATTAAAAACGTAATTTGAGTAGCCTTTTCTACCAGCTTTATCGCGCACGCAAAGTCAAAGGAACATAATTATACTTAGCGAATAATTCTACGGAATTAATACAAAGATATCGAGCAAATACGCAATAGATTTGAGTGGAAATCGTACGATTCCGTTAAAATCAATATCGGGGGCAAAAAAGTAAACGCAAAAAGTTTAGCTGAAAATCCAATCGACTCTTTTAGGTAAAAATTTGTAATCGGTATAAAAGGTTTCAACATATCGGAAGCATTTTATAAAGAAATTCCGTTTTATCGAATTTCGTGTTTATTATTTTCAACCGTTCCCTCTGGTGCTGCACTTTTTCCCTTTGTTCCTTCTGAAAACGCGGATAAACACGTTACCAAATATTTTTACCATTCTTTACTTGCTTTTCGTTTAAACCGTTCGCAGTCTTGATTATTTCGATCAACGATTCATCGATGTAAATTTCCCTCTACACAAGTTACGGTATATTTCAAAATAATACACCACACTGTATAATTTTCAGTTCATTTTTTACGTATATTTATATAAAATAACCCCTTAATAACATAGAAGATGACTAAGATTAACCAGTTTAAATTTTTCTATATATATCTATATCCTATTTTCTAATGCAAACGATGGATAGGTCAAAATGATAGAATAAATATAAAAATAAATATGAAAATAAAAATGAACGAGGTTTCGAGGATGGATTAATTTTTCACACTACCAACTTTTTTCTATCAAAATCAAATTTGATTTACAGCTATATCTACATACACTTTTTTTTCCAAATAACTAATCACTTTCAGGTTGCTCGCTGAACCGTGAAAATCATACAGTGTTCTGCCATTTCGTTACACCATTGCTCCATTCGTCCATGCAGAAACGCATCGAATCACGAATTACATTTACACGGCAACAAACTCGAGTCGGTTAATTTTTCCATAGCCGTGCTTCCGTTGACGTTAGGTTCATTAGCAAACAGAGTTGAGAGAAAAAAAAAGGGTGGAAAACTGAGCGGTGTTTTCTTCGCAAACGAATCCCATTGGCCAGGAAATTAACGCGCGAAACTGGCGATCGCTTTCGAAATCGATGCGACAAATAACGTTAAATAATGCAACCGTGGAATTGGTTAATATTTTAATGAGGCCGTCACGGTCCAAGGGATGAAACCGTGGCCAATTGCACCCGACCCACCCTCGACTAATTCGTTGCCCGCTAATTTCGAACGTTCTTGGCCGTGCTCTATCTCCGTAATAGCTGACCCCGTGCTACCTATTTCCGGCCTAGTTTCTCGGAACCGAGTAATTAACGTCCTCGATGTTCCCGGTGTCTTTAAAACTTTCGGGAAAAAAAAGGAGAAAGAAAAGGAAAAGGAAAAGAAGAAAAAGAAACTCCCGCTTTCGGAAGACTCGTTAGAAAAGCGATATGCGAAGATTACCGTGTCGCTATTTGCATCTGTTTTGGGGTAATTGTACCTTCCTGTTCACTTCCTCGGCCGAGTCTCCCTATTGGAGGAGAGGACGTTAGGAATACGTAGTTTCCTCAGATGTAGGTTCGGTTTTATGCCAGTGAATATTTCTCTCTGGAATTCTTTTCCGATTTTATGGTGCACGGGCGTGATGAATTTCCTTTAGCAGTATAGTATATCTGCTGAGAGTATGGCTCGATGCTTCGGTATTCGCCGAAACGACGAGAATTAAGTATATAGCTCGAGGTAATTGCGTCCTCTTGTTACCTCGGGTCTGATTGCATTTAGGGCGAAGCTGTTAAAAATAATCATTTCGCTAGATTCCGGTTGAGCTTTACGCCAACGACCCTTTTCCTTCGGAACTCTTTCTTTAATTTCGCTATACTAAGCTAGGATGAAATTCTCTTGTTATTTCGTACAATTAAAAATCGAATGAAATAAAACCTAGACTGATCTGTAGCTATAGGTGTTCTGTAACATCGGAAGCACAGTTCGAAGCTGAAAGCACGCTATAAACGTTCGTTGGAAATTCCCACGTTTTGTGTTGAAATCTCCAAAATATCGGCGATAAACACGACCCATTTCCGCAAAGGTATCACTAGCTCTGGCACAAGCTAAACACGATACTTCAGCGGCTCGGATGGAATATTTCATTACACGAAGGATTAAATAGAGTGGTTTAAAGAAATTCGGGACGAAATCGAGCTGTTCGATTAACCTGATCATTCCGGGAATACCAGCTTCGTGTACACCTTTGTAAATTTAATCTACCGTTTGCCAGGGAAATTTATTAGCTCGAGTTTCATAGAGTTGGACGCGATGGCGACCAGTGAATACGGGGTGGACGTATTTCGAACGCAAACGTTTTGACACAATCGATCGTGCAGGTTAGAAACATATTGCGGCTGAATGGCGTGATATTGGTCATCGGGAGGTCAAAGGATTTGACAGAACGCTCGTGGCGATTCGTACGTCAATCTCTAGGACACACCATCTGACAAATGGAATGCATGATTAATGCTTGGTCCCTCTGCACGCCCCTTCCGCTAATGGGCTAATCTTAACCGTGTCCATAATTAGCAATTATATTAATCTCCGACCGCAACCACCGGTCTCGATAGGTTTGATATAATAATTGTATTTTCGAAGAAAGGTCTGTCCGACGAAATTTCGCTTCGAGATACTCGCGGTTGAATATTCTGTCATTTGAAACACCAAGATATCGTGAGAAATCGGTGTTGCAGGAAATTCGTGTTTATTGAAATAGGCGTGAAATTTTTTACTATAATGCGTTTTTATTTGTTTCGTTACTGTCTAGTTGTCTTGTTTATATTTCACGTTAGTGGAATATTATTTACATGCACCACTCGCATCTGGTATGCAGCGGGTATTGTATATATTGACGATCGCATACTAGATTGTGTCGTAGTCGAATGCGGAATTAATATGCAATAAGATTATAATCAAATATGGAATTAATATTCTCGTGGAATTAATATAGAATTAATATTCTCAGGCATCAGGGCTCGTGTATGAAAATGAAGTTCTTCCAGAGTGCATTTCTCAAGAGAATCTTCCATGGTTATAAGCACCGAAATAATTGACGATCCACTGATATATATTCATAACTGGGGTACTAATTAACAAACATAAATGTATGAGAATTTTCATTTATAAATTATCTAAACCAAGATCCTCTGTCTATTTACTGCTTCGATGAATCTTGTAATAATAATTTGGAACGATTTTATAATTTTAATGTATCTTATATTTTAGAAGATCATTAATTTTGGAGCTAAAAATTATCCGAATATTGCTTTTCGCGAATATTCCGTCAGACTATTTAAGAAAATAATGATTATTAGATGCAAGGAAATCGATGAAATTTTCTGCCAATTTTCTTTGCTTTTTCTAATAATATCGAGCAACGAGTAAATCTAGAACTTAGTTTCCATTGAAATATTTATCGTGGATTATGCCGTATTCTCATCTACAGTATTTCCTGGATTTTATTTTGGCACATTTTTCCTCGATAAATATATCACCGATATTAAATTAAATTCTACAAATCAACGTTCACCTGGCTTAACATTCATACGAGCTTATTCAAATGCTAAATTCACGCTTCCGATAGTTTCCACGGCGTATTTTCCAAGTTGAAACTCATAAAGAAGTTCCTCGAGTATTTCGATGATTCATGCCATCTGATAATGAAGTTGCGATAATCTTATTATAGCACTTTCCAACATTCGACACTTCTATATTATCATGACACCCGACAGCTGATCGTCACGGGAAATTTATGGCATCGCATCCTCGTGAAATTTCATAGTTCGGTTATTGATAATAACAACGTTTTATACGTTCCAATTTAATGCTCTAGCAGGTAAAATAAAATATTATTAGCGACGAAAGATTTTCGTTATTTTATTTACGCTATGAAGCGCCCAATGAAATTTATTACTAATAAATAATATCGCGAATTGCCGGACGGCGCGAAAGGTTGTCGTAGATTTAAATAAATCAGGGAATGATGAAATTTACGAGTGATGGAATTTTATAGGTACATCTGGGAGCTTTAAGATGTCGAAAGTAATTTAATCTTCGATCGTCGAACGGTTTTCGTCACATTTTCATTAGAATATCAAATTGACTTGCACTTTCTTCGCGTACGGAGCGTGTCGAGTCTTTTCGCGTTTATTAAAATTTGCTTGGATATTACATCGCAGACAAAAATTGAATATCGATTCGAATATCGATATTAAAATTGAAACGAATTGAAATATCGATTTCCTGCCAATAAGCAGACCTTTTCCCTCTCGCCCTTCCGTTCGAGTTAATTAATTTTGTAATTAAGCCGCGAGTATTTACAACGCGAGCTACGTTACACGAGCAAGCTGGAAATATTAAGACGTCAAACAAATTCGCAATAATTCTCATCCGACTATTTAAATACCGTTGAAATACTCATAAAATTCTTAGCTTTTCTATTCTTATTACTACACGAATTACATCGTAAAAGTTATTTCTCGATTATTACGTATATTTATCACGAATATACGAATTATTTATCTATTCGACTGATNCCGTTGAAATACTCATAAAATTCTTAGCTTTTCTATTCTTATTACTACACGAATTACATCGTAAAAGTTATTTCTCGATTATTACGTATATTTATTACGAATATACGAATTATTTATCTATTCGACTGATTTATAGGATAAATATGAGAAAGATATATTCGAATTTTCCTTAGACAGTTTCCGATTAATTAAATCACTTTATCCTACTCGAGTTATAATTTATCGTATTGTTCTGAAAATCAAAGAAATTTAGTTTACTTTTGTCGCAGATTATCTCTTTGAAAATGTCCTGCTTTTGATATTTGTGTCAGTGATGTATACACGTGAATAGAATTAAAGGTCTCCATCCCGCGTGTATTGGAACGTATATACGTATTAAACATACTAACATATTCCCAGTTTAATTCTGTTTAATTAACGTGGTCTAACAAATATACTAATCCGCGTGTGCTCGTGTATTTCAATACACGTGAATTATACACCCCTGGTATTCACGTATACAAGTATTGTGTATCGATGACATGGATTTCTACTTTTCTAACGTACGTAAATACACGTGTCCCTTTAATACGTGTTCGCTGCCATAAATCCCGAATAAAATATCATTTGCAGTATTAAAGTGCACTCGAGACGATATATCACGACAGATTACAATCGTCTAACTCCAATCTGGAGACCTGTTCGTTACTCCAAGTAAATTAATTGGTTACATTGTCAATCGTGCGAGTTCATAGCCAATCTACAAACGATATGATTAGAAATCTGCAGCAATACATTTACTAATTGGTTCAAAGTTGTTTTCCAAATTAGTATACAAGATAACTGTTACTGCACCTCTCCAAATAAAAGAGTTAAGACAGATAGAGGCGCGTCTAATGTTGAAAACATTAAAAAGGAAGTAAAATTCCATTTCTCGTTACTCGTGTGTTATCAGTAATTCTTCTTTTAGAAAGCAATTCATTAGAAAATTGTGACACGAACGTGCAATATTCTGCATTCTTACACGAAGCCTAACGCCAATCTGTTCCATGAAATCACACGCACCAAAACGAACTTTATGATTTATTATTCCTGGTAGTAACTCTTGTTATATACAGTAATAACTAATCCGAAAATGAACTACGAGAACACACGTCTCAAAGTACGTAATACTGATTAAACCAACCCCTATTGAGAGATGCGAAGGTTTAATCTTTACATCATCCCCTTATAATAAAATCGGAAACTAATACGAATTAACGGTAATTTGCTCGTTGAAATTCCCACGAAACAAAATAACAGTTCCATCATTATGAAATAAATCCTTCCAAAACCTAACTTTCTCAACCCACCCACACAGTACCAAACACTCTACCTCGCTCAACAGAACTTATCTGTCTTCATTCGTCGATGGTGAATATCCACGTTCGATCTGCATCATCATTCGACCGTTTATTTTTCTCTTCCGACATTCTTTTTCAAACCCTTATCTATCACCATCATATCTCTCATCCCCTTAAAATAGAATCAGAAACTGAAACCAATTAACGACAACCTGCTAATTGAAATTCACACGTTCCAAAATAATAATTCCGTTATTATATAACAAACCCTTCCAAAGCCTAACTTCCTCAACCCTTCCGCACAGTATCAAGCTCAACAAAACTTATCAGTCTTCATTCGTCGATCGCGAATATCCACGTTCGATCTGCATCATTATTCGACCGTTTATTCTTCTCTCCCGACATTCCTGATCAAACAATCTATAAACCACCCTTATCTATTACCATCACGTCTTTCAATTTTTGCATCAACTCCTTAAAATATAATCAGAAACTAAAATCAATTAATAGCAATCTGCTAATTGAAATTCACACGTCCCAAAATAATAATTCCATTATTATAAAACAAACCCTTGCAAAGCCTAACTTTTCCAACCCTCCCACACAGTATCAAGCACTATACCTCGCTGAACAAAACTTATCAGTCTTCATTCGTCGATCGCGAATATCCTCGTCCAATCTGCATCATCATTCGCCCGTTTATATTTCCTTCCGACATTCTACCGATCTACCGATCTATAAACCAACCCCAATCCGTTACTATCGCGTCACCCAATTACCACAAGCCACCCTACTAAAACGAGCAAAACGAAACACTCGCCAAACACCGAAAAGAATCCGGCACGGAACGCGACACGAGATGAAAGAATGAAAAGGGAAAGATCGAAAAGAAAATCGCATCGAGGGATCCCGCGAGGCTGACGCGGATCGATGCACCCTGTTTTCTCTCTTCTCGAGGCACGACGCCGTTACAATGGCGCTCCGGCGCTTAATTCGCCCTTGGCGCGTTATACATTCTTCCGGAAGAGGATCAGCGATCGTTTGAAACGCGATCGATGCTCGATCGGCGATCACACGCACGAAATTCCGGCTCCTTCTGATTACGGGGCTCGTGCTTAAACGCGAGCGTACGTCGTGGATTTCGCAAAGAGGATCGGATGAAGCGGAAGATCTCCGGCGCCGGGAACGTAAATGGAAAACGTGCATTTCGATTTAGAACGTATTACGCCCAGGCGACGGGTTTAAAATTTATTTCGCCGGGCTAAACTCACCCCTATGACGGCTCATTTCGTCGGCCAACGTGTTCCCGCGTGAAACTCGCGTTGTTCGTTCCTCTATCGCGATTCTATCGACCAACGGTTTTATTTCCGCCGCTCTGCTCCGATCCGCTTCGTCCAAGCAATTATTTAGTTTGGCTAGCACGTTACACTCGGGTCAAAGACACTGTTTTATTTTTTAAACGTTCCGAAGAGTGCACGCGTTTCACATCCCTGGTCTTCTGTTGACCGATGTTTCAAGAGCTTTCCGTTGTTTTGGACAGGGAATTTGATGGGGTATTTGCTTCGGGATCGAGTCTTTCTTCCTCTGCTTTCTCTTTGGATGCGTTTTGATTCGATATTAATGCAATTGAAGGGGTTATTTATCGTAGAAGGAAAGGGGGTTACCAAGGTTGCAGATTATTTTCTTTTTTTGACGCTTTGTTGGTTTATTTCTAGGACGGAGTAATGGCGAAAGTTTTAATGCCTCGAAACTAAAAGGAAAATGCACGACCTACGATTAGGATACTTTTATAATTACCGGTGAGCTATTAAAAGGGTTATTTTCTTGAACTTTCTTAATGCTCAATAGAGCAATCTAAAGTAATCCGAGTAGATTTCCTTTGTTAAATATTTGGAATTTAATTTGTGGAAGTAAATCAAGGTACTATGCGAATATCCTCTATTTCGCGGATTTATTATAAATTCAAGATTTTTTAGGGTATACATTGAAAAAGATTGCGAACACCTAAACTAAAATTAGAATGAAGGGACAGGTGATGTGGAATAAATCTTTTCGAAGATTTAACGAGGTTTACTTAATTTCTGAATTGTTTGCTGAAACGCGACGTTAATTAAATTGATTTCTTGTCATATCTAAATTCAATTTTTCAAGTTAAATTGCATTCGTTCGATCTATCTCCACTTTTTAATCTAATATCATGATATTTTCAAAAATATGTCCTTATAAAGAATTCAGTGGTTGGAAATGATCGCGAGTTGAAATTTTCATCGAGGTGTCCCTATTACTACAATATTTTAGTAACGATTTAGGAAATATAATGTAACGTTGGGTAATAAAACTTGGTTATCGAGGACGAGAGTAGAGATCAAAGAGAAGTTCCCTCCGCGAAGGACGCGACAGAATGTCGTGAAAAGTTTAATGAAAGATCGCGATTCGTCCAAACACGGGCCAGAAAGTTCCTCCGAGTTCCTTTGCAAAACGAAACTCCTTTGACGAGTTTAAAAAATTCCGTACGTTCTAAGGAAGTTCGCATGAACCTGCAACGGGAAACGTCGGAAATTTCTGTCGACGAGCTACAATTTTCGATGTACCTTCTTTTTTTCTTGTATTTTTAAGGAAAATCTAATTACATTAAGTGATCTAAAAGTCTGTCAATCGATTGAGAATTATTCTGTCTTCAAATATATTTTCTACTAATTAATCGATAGACTGCGGGTATTTAATTTCAGAATATAAAAAATAATTTATACTCGAGTTAATTTCGGTGTATAATTTAATCAACGCTATTAGCAGTCGTATTCCTTCTGTTTTGTTTTATTAAAATATCAAGGGAAGTTTGATTAAAATTATTAATAGATATGTGAGAAGATTGATGGCCAAGTTGAGAACTTTTTGAAGAAGATGAAGATTTTCCTCGAAGGTTGTAAATTATCCGGTGTTAGAAATTTGATCTTACGGATAAAAATAGAGGAAATTATTGCAGAGAATGTTTGTATGAATTTTACGAGTTTGTCGATTTATGTATCGAGAAACATATTATAATAACGCCAGTTGCCATTTTTGTATTAGTAGTAGACACATGAACCGGGTGCACTTTTATTAGGCCAATAAAACTGCCCGAGGACCATTTCTCATAGTAATAAGTCAACATTTAAACTTCAAAAAATAAATTAACTTATATGGACACTTCACCAACGTGCAGGTCCATTTTTCAAAATGCTCGATTGGTCGTACTTCGACGTACATCGTGTTTCCTTCCTGCAATTTCCTCCATCTTCGATGGTAGGAGAGCTATAAACCGTGTCAGTTTTCGTCAGATCGATAACATCGGTTTGAAATCATTTCTCATAATAACGATTCCGCATTTAGGCTCGGAAATATAATAAAATAAAGCGAAATAAAATAATATAAATAAATAAACGAATTAGGCTCGAACATTTTTATATCCGCTTTACAAACGTTTATTAATACATTGTCTAAAGTACGATATGATAGTATTTCTTACGTGTAACACCCATCAGCCACCTCAATTTTCGTCAGATCAATAACACCGTTTCGAAACCGTTTATCAAATTAATAATTTAACTTTCAATCTTAAAAGCAGCGAAAATAAATTAGCACCGAACACTCAGAAATCCATTTTTCATTCCTCCTTCAGCAATAACTTTTGCATTTTTTGGTCC